>CM017565.1:39736415-39903915 GCA_007844125.1 Sinonovacula constricta | reverse complement strand
ATCCCACTGGGCCAATAAAACACATTATATAAGGGGTCAACAGACATATTCTATTTGCAGTATAAATAAGAGCAATAAACCCCCAATCCCCTTTGATTATTTGCCTTCTATTGGTGTATCAACTAGATGAAAGTCTTCTACATTGTTTAAATCTGTAAAATCTGTACCGCTCATTTCATTGATACTTATTTAAAAATAAATGTGTTCTTTTTTAAGCGAATTAGCGAACATTTGGAAAGAACGCAAATAACAATAACAATCACGCAGTATACAATAGTCAAACGAATACCTTAAAATTATGAAATGTAGAAACATGTTGTATAAAGGTATAATAAAATGCATTCATAAAAGGCACTTGTTTAATGATCGTAGACGCGTGTCACAGCTACCGGGTCAAATCTCTGCTTAGGTACATGACCCATATAGAACCTCTCGATCCGCACTTCATACATATTTTATAGACTCCGTCTCTATCAAGCCAAGCTGGCTACCGGTTATGCGTGCACTTGCAGATACGCTAGATCATAAACTGCTAAACTTCTGAAAGATTCCATGCTCACATAGACTTTAGTCACCAGGGTTGATATTTTATTACATTTCTCCATGTTGATTTACACATAATTATTTTAATAACGTATTTACAAGCCACTGCATTGTGTGAACAGAGAGTTCCCTAGGCTGCCCGTCTACTTTTGATGCTTTTTGTTATTTCTATATGGTTCCGCTGCTCTTGTTTTATGATCTCTTAATTTCCAGGAATTACAGGCAAAACAATGGATAGAACATATTTTCCTCTAGGCGACGATGCATTTTAATCTCAGTGGCGATAAGATCTTCACACAATGTTATAAAAAGACACACATAATTGTCGAATCATTATATTGACATAGTAGAAATGCATCGGTAATGAAACCCCAAATGGAAACGGGTAATTAGATTGTGTTTTATCTTATTTAAATCTCGTTTTGGTTTAAATGTAGTTGCATATTAAACTACGAGCATCGTTAGCAATATGAAAATATGACAAGGTCTATGAGTATAAAATAGACTTTTAAAAACCCATCTAGAACAATGTAATATGCGACAGTTAATTTTAAAATTAACAGAAATCAGTAACATAAAACAAACAAAAATAAAACAAAAAATACCTAGCCCCACTCGGAACTGTTAAGCAACAGAGACCCGCACTTGAAAATTAAAATTTAAAATCTATGACAAAAAAGTAATAAGCTAAACATCCTATATCAAGCACAGACAATACGTTTTATATGTCAGTAAACGTGACAATCAGGTTTAATTATACAAACATGTTTTACTAATTTACAAATGATATAATATACATAGTCAATACTATGTAAATCAGGACAGTAATTATTGACGACCGTATGAAAGACGATATCTTTTAATTTCATAATTATCACACAACGAACACTCATACCGAAGACAAAATTCACATTTTTGTTTGAATGATATAATATTTGCATAGCACGTAGGGAAAATATCTCGTTTGAATAATGGATGGAACATATTTGATAAACTGTTAAAACAAGCGAATGTTTTATTTGCCACAGGGTTATAATGACCTGCCATACTTAGGTTTAAAAACTTTCCTTCTGTATACATCATCATTTTCCGAATATGGTTTGCTGGCTAGAAATTTGTTGGGTAGAAATCAATTATTACATTTTTTCTTAATAATAAACGCACGCGGTAAAATTCTTGCAACCTGTCAACTGAGTGTAGAATCGAATCTGTTTGTTTTAATTCGTATAGAAACATTTTCTATATTAAGCTTTAATGCTGCATTTCACTATCACACCAGATTGCAGTCTCACTTATAGCCGATAAAAGTGTGATCTGCAGATTTGTAATTTGGGATCCTTTTGCAGTTTTTGTCGTAAATGAAATTTACTTCTCATGTAAGCTGCCAATCTACACGCACGCACAGGTCATGAGTCTTTTATAACGCAGAAAATCCTTCTACAAAGTACAACAATTAAACCGAATTGATTGATCCTGCTTTCTATATCTTTGCTATATCTTTTTTAAGTTCTTATGGTCCCAACAATAAAGTTTGTCGAGTGAAAAATGCTGAGAAAAAAATGTTTCAATTTACTACGTTTTACGATTAGAACATGTTTGCATTTAAATTGGTGTATACATGCTTTCATCAAAGGTCCTCGATATATATGTCCTCGATTGAGGATTTTCGAATATTGCCGACATTCTACGTCTGTTGGAAAATACGTTAATGTGATATGGTACAGAATATACATGAGACTAAGAAAACTTGTTGCACCGGTATTTGAAATCCGATGACTTTAATTCGTATCCGCAGGAAGGGCCATGATGGGTTCAGAAAATGATCCAAATGTATGAATGTATTTAACTACACATTTCTGTCGTGTAGCTGGTCGCAACAAGAAACCTAAACAGTGTAGAACAGTACTGACGCCAATTAAACATATTTAAAAGACGGTATTATACATATTGATGCATTCCTATATTCAATATAACCCGGTAAGTAAAGTTAAAAACTTATGATACTACTTTAATATAGCCTTTTTGTAAAATGCTTTTACCCGTTAAAATAAGGCACCCATTTCTGGCAATCGTATAACAGGGAAGATAATTGCGAATCTTTTTCAGGGACTTGATTCGTTGTAAATACACAATATTCTTAACATTCGATTCATCATTATGAAACACATGAGAATTCAATTTGTTTGTTTGTTTGTTTATTGGGTTTATCGTCCCACCAACAATATTTCAGTTATCTGGAGACGGTGTCCAAGCAGTTATAGTGCTGCCTTCACTGTGTATAGCATGCCGTGATCATCAGGCAGGATACCACACCCAATCACATTATCCTGACACCGGGCCAACCAGTCGTGGAACTACCCTTATATTTGCTTGAGCGTTAGCAAGGGAGCTATACCACTACCATTTTTAACGACTTTGGTATGTCGCGGCCCGGGATCGAACCCGGGGCCTCCCGTACCTGGAGCCGACGCTCTACCTGATTGCGCTACCAGGTCCGGTAGAATTCAATTTATCAATGCACATAATAAGTTTACGCACAATGAATTTATTACTGTGTGAGAATTCAATTTAACAATGCACATAATAAGTTTACGCACAACAAACTTATTACTGTGTGAATTTGCGAGTGAACACCTGGATAAAAGGGCGAATAGAAACTGCTAAAACAGAAGAATGTGGGGAGAAACTAGTACGTAAACATTAGTCGAAGAATTAAAATAACATTATCAAGCTACATACATTGTTACATTCATTAGTCGTAAAGGAATGCAGATTTTACTTTCCTTACATAAGCAAGTAGAAATATTAATTCAAAATTGTTCGGTGTAAAGTTAATGTGATCCTGACATAATATTTCATTTGATGTAGCACAATGTCAGAAGGAAACTACTCTTCGGAATAATTCGAAGATTAAAATTTAAACCTACAAAAGCAACATTTTTTCAATATGTTAAACGAATAGTCAAGCGTACTTACGATTCGTTTAAATGTAGATATTCAGTGTGTCTAAAGATCGAAAGCCAATACTAATCAAGATTCACATGTATTAATTGTATTTTAATACAATTGTTCCTTGAACTGTTATTTCTAATATATTAAGCTATATTAGTGTGAAATACATGTGTCAATTGTATGTTGATACAATTGTTCCTTGAACTTTTACTATTAATATATTTTGCAATATTGGCGTGAAGTAGTTAAAAATTGACATACTATCGAATTATTGACGTGGAAGAATTTGATTCTGACACATGGTTTCCCTTGTCAGCTTCAATAAAGTATGGGGAACAAACTATCTCACAAATACCACACAAACTTAAGACCTTTTATTTCTCAATCATCGGAAAGCCTGTAGTAAACAGACACTGGCCTGATTTCTCAATCAACTGGACAGAACCGCTCTTTTTGCAACAACAACCTGATCAATTAAGGACTAATTTGGTCTATGGGGATGAACCTTGTCTTCCTGAAAGCAATTAATTTGTACTTCTGTTAAGTATGGAGAACAATCTACCACACAAATACCACACAAACTTAAGACCTTTTATTTCTCAACCATCGGAAAGCCTGTAGTAAACAGACACTGGCCTAAATTTCTCAATCAACTAGACAGAACCGCTCTTTTTGCAACAACAACCTGATCAATTAAGGACTAATTTGCTCTATGGGGATGAACCTCGTCTTCCTGAAAGCAATTAATTTTTACTACAGAAATTAATATTGGTCTTTTTCCAATACGTTGGGGAATTGTAATATTTTCTAATGCATTTTCACTTGCAATAAAACAGTTAAATTTACTGCTTCAGTCCTGACATTTGCATTTCTTTGTACTTTCTTTGACAAGTTTTTTGAAATCATACATAAGACTGATTTCTTCTGTAGCATATCTTTATAATGTTATTTACTAAAACAGATTAAGGACGTTTTCGGTAGTATTTTCTGCGCATCATTCCAGCGCATCTAGGGGAGATAATCGCCGACTTTTACTCTTCATAAAGGAGATAGTTGAATACTATTCGGACATTTCAAAATTAACACAGAAACATTATTTTTCAATAGTTTGAGATAAACCTGTGCTATTTTTGTGTCTTATCAAGTGGACAAGGCATAACATGAATTCTAGATATTTAAAAAGAAGTTTTATGATTTTTTTTTTTTTACAGTTTTGGCAAATTGGTTAGAATGGAAACTTCCTTTTTACTAAAAAAGTAGCCCGACAATTTTACTTTTTCTTTTCATTTTCGAACTCGCCATTGAATTCTACTATGGATATCAAAAATAGAAACATTCTAAGAAAGGATTATTATTTAATCTTAATTTATATGCAGAACATGTGTGTTTTTTTCTTTCATTTTTACCCTGTGACTAAAATTCAAATGGCTGTATTGTGCTGAAAAAATGTACAGATGGAATAATTTATGCAGTATACATGTAACATAAAATAAAGTCATTTTGTGTGCAAATTCATGTTCGTAATGTTTGTGTAAAATATCTGGAATATTTTAAGTGACTTAAATTAATTGAGTCATTTTATAAGATTTCACCAAATTGGTTACCATGGAAGCTTCATTTTTACTAAAAAGGTAGCCCGACAACCTTACTTTTACTTTTCATTCTCGAACTTGCCATTGAATTCTAATACGGATATCAAAAAATTAGAAAATTCTATGAAATGATTATTATTGCAGAAATCGTCCTTAAATCGAACAAATGTTATGTTCAATGTCATTTTTAAAAATCATCACATAAAAAGCTTGCACTATATTGTTAATTACTGAGAACGACATATTTTAAATATGCATAATATGCATAGTAACGCCATTTAAACACAACCAGTTTTTCACTTTATATAAAGTCTGTGTATTAAAATATCTCCATATTCGCAATTCTTATTCATAGATGAAACTTTTGACAAACATTCATCTCACATATGTACGGAAATTTAAAAGCAAATCCATTAAATTGCAGAGGATATTATCGTAAACACAATTGACTTTATTGCGAATCAGGACGGATATTGCGAGTAACATGCCTCAAGGATAAACCGAAATTACATATGTTAAATTACAGTTATCTTTGTTTATAGTATTCATTTCACATTGATTGCACTCCCATTAATATACTCATTTTTTATTTTAAATAATTCATATGAAACTGATTTCACTAAAATAAGAATGTACTCTGTATTGCGGTAATATTCCATCGTCACGTATTTGAACGTACAAAATCCTTCCGAAACTGTATTACATATACTGCAAAACCATACAGTATTGATCGATAAAAGGTACCCTTTAAATAACACCATCAAACAACATCTTTTATTCGTGAACTCTAATAATGCTACAACTTGCGAGACATGAGAATCATTTTCTTTGTGTCATGTAATTAAGAAAGACATCTTCACTTTATTGCAAACCTTCGAGAATCTTGTTAAACAAGACATGTTCAAGCTTTTGTACTCTTAACACAGAGTACAATTTCGACTTGATGGTCTAGACAATGCCACCTTGTCCACCAGCATGTGCATGCATTATAGAGAGAGATTCTGGCACCACCATAGCGATTAATACTTTGGTTCATGTCATTTAAATGACATTTAAAGGATATGCTACAACAATGAGAGAAACAATCTAGTGCTGATATAACTTTAATGTGTTAGTTAACTTCCTCATATACCGCATTACAGTCATAAAATGGAATATTTAATAGAATATACGGGAGGGCGAACCTAAATACATGTATATCCATTGTTCTTTATGACAATGGTAGCTGTGAACAAATGGCAGCAAAAGTGCACAGTAAGGCAGAAATACATGGTTATGAATAGTTGCTTGAAGAAAATCGCAAATCAAACATACAGTAACAGCAATTAGAGACACATCTTGCTTGCTCTTTTTTGAAGGTATGCTTAACTGTCACTTTCATGACTACCGATCAATGCACTAATAAACATCCTCTCGTAGGACAGGCATGCAATTTGTTATTAACATAGCACAGTTCGATTTAACAACCCCAGTTAGTCTTTTTCCGACATATCGTTTTGAGACAGTATCTGTGTTGTTACCCTTTTCCCTCTGTGTAAGTGTTCGTCTCTGTTACATTTATTGCCACATGTTCAGGCTTTGACGTTTAAATTCATGCAATAGGGCTGTTTGCGATATGCTTGAACCCAACCACGATATATTGTATACAGACAGAACGTATTGCAATACGTACAACAATATATTGACATATTTTAAGAAACTATTATAGGGAGACATTGCACACGATATAATGTGCAGAATGAACAACGAATACCTGAGTAAAAAAAAACGACAACTTTATAAGCTTTAAAAAAAGTAAACAGAATTAAGAACGTAGGTAATACAACAAGAAAATCGCAAAGTACAAAGAGTCAAACGGCAGATTAACTGCAAAACTTCACAACAGTGTAGTGTAATGCTCCCAATGAATTTTGGTGATGTCGTAGTACAAGTGTATTTAGGTTGGTTGGGCCTTTATGGACCTCTGTATCCTTTAGGCGACACAATGTCGACACAATGCAACTCCTTTAACAATTTTCCTTGTTGATCTGTTCTTCTTCAGCCTGAATTAACATATCGCTTTTGTCATTTAATTTGGAGTTCTTAGGAATCAATCCGCTAGGCAATATTACAAATTGCAACGGTCTCCTTCGATTAAATTTTCGAACAATAGGTAACAATAATGATTTAAGTATTCTGCAGCGCACTTTCATAGCGACATGGCCATCATAGTAGATTGCATGTCTAATGAATTTCATGCTTCCATCCAATATTCGTTTGTATCTTTTTTTAAATCGAGACATTAAATGGTGCCGATAAAGTAAAAACCCTATGAAAAACTCTTTTGTGTAATTTTCAGTCTGTTACTGGGGATCGACGGGTGATTTTATCAATACGATATATTTCACTTTTGATACACATGATTATGGCAGCAACCAAAATTATACAAATTATTGCCTTAAAACCGGTACAACCATTGTATATCGCGGTATAGTATTGACTTCACTCAATATCGCAATATACCGGAATTTCGGTATACCGCGACAGCCCTAGTCGGAAATATAGCAGTAATGATTGGCTTGTTTATTCTCCCTTAAAAAATAATTGAAAAAATAATTTTAAAAAATCTGTTTACAAAAATAATTCATTTTTATCTTTTGGAAGCCATCTACCCTCGTGTTTCTAAGTAACTGGCTATATGGTTTCATCATTTATGGTCTTTTAACATGTTTACATGCTTTTTTAATCAGTTTTATTTTGCAGGATTGGCGCAAAACATATAAATGTTATTAAATTTGCTGCATGTGCTAAACATATTAGTCTGCGATTAACAAGCCACATGCGTCTCCTTTGCCATTTATTAAGTCGGGTTTATTAGATCTTAAGAAATAGGAATTACTAACAAGCAAAACTAAATAAGACAAACTAAAATTATTTTTAATTAAACAATTGCTGTACTGCGTACTTAAAAACTTTGCCATTTATTAAATCGGGTTTATTAGATCTTAAGAAATAGCAATTAGTAACAAGCAAAACTTAATAAGACAAACTAAAATTATTTTTAATTAAACAATTGCTATACTGCGTACTTAAAATAATTGGCTTGCATGTGAGCATTTTGGGTTGTATTGTTTTAAGACACAAAGTCCTGGGAATGAAATAATAAGCGGGTTTATTTACTAACAACTTAAACAAACAACATTATAAAATGTATTATAAAGTACGAAATGTGTTTTTCGAACATGTATTAAGAAATTAATATTTTTATCAAATTTTATTGTTTATATGTTTTAATGGTAGATGTGCTGTTTAATTGTTAAGGATTGTTGGTATTAACGAAATTAATTACTATAAAAGTATTAATAATTATGATCAGGTCGCCTAAATGTCGTAATTTAATGCTAAGTATATTTTTCAGATTTGAATGGGAGCAATTTTCAAAAATTGGTCATATTTATAAATAAAGTGTGTTCAACGAGAGCCAGATCACTTTACAGTTAATAAAAATTACATGCAAATCTTGTGTTCCTCTCATCAAGTTAGGTGTTCATTATAAAAGGGACTGATACACTGTTACAGTAAAAAAGCAAAATGGTATCTAATAAATGTGTTCTAAAATATGCGGAATATGATACTAACACTAAAACATGATTTTATGTAGGTGTTTTCGACAGTTTTACTCAAATTTTAACGTTGTCTCAGCACAAATTCTTCAAATTCTTCAAAAGTAATATGTAGCAGGACGTTTTTTTAAATTTGACCAAATGGTCTTCGTCCGTTTAATACGTAGCAGCTGGCATGCAATAACGATAACGATCTGGCTATATGATTATATTGTGAGAGAAATCTAATTCGCTTTTCATTGCTTGCATTTGAGCAATCCATCAGGAAGTGCGAGATTAGAGCTCTGTAAAACCGGTTTAAACACCCCAGTTGGTCCTTTTTGCCGACTGATCGTTCCAACTGTTTGGTTTGCTCTTTTTGTTACAGATTTGTTCTTACTTTATTATTTGGCTTGCATTTGAATTCCTTTGTCCTGTACCTTTTCGGGGTCTGGTATATGTTGCAATACTCATAGGACTTTGATTTATATTCTTATTTAGTCACAAGTGCTCATCAATGCAGTACTCTTTCTAATAGGAGCGATGGCAATGTCAAATGCAAATAAAATGCATATGAAACTTAACAATATATAGGAATGAAAGTTTAAGTTAAAGTGAGACGAAATACTAGGATAAGGCATAACAGAGAGAGAGTAACATTCAATATATTGGAAACGATAAACTGGCAACAGGACCGACAGGTGTGCTTCAACCGGTTCATAGAGCTCCATCCTTGCACTTTCTTAATATCCAGAGAAAAGCCTAGAAAGGCAAAAGAGCCGATTGGAGCACTCCTTGATGTAAGTCAACCACCATTTTCAATATTTGCGAGAAAATGTAAGTGTGGAAATATGAGAAAAAAAGCTGAATAATGTGACCGTTGACCTCGCATCTTTACCAGATAAGCCTCCTTCCAGAAACAGTGATGACATGATCAAGAACGTTTAATTGAACAGAAGATGCATAATTTAATGAATTGCTTTGGCCGAATGAGCTTTCTTAAAATAAGACTTTGCATTTTGAAAATGTTCTAATAGTGCAAATAATATCAAAAGAAAAATGAGAAAAAATATTTCCTTGTATCTGGTTTGCATCATGTTTAGACTTACAATAACGGATTTTTCGACTTAATGACATATTTAATGGTTAATTGATAAATTGGTGAATGTTTTACTTAGTATCAAGAATAAACAATATGCTTGAATTGGCTACTTCTTGAATTTTTGTAAGGCCTGTTTTCCTTTCTACATCAAAGACTAAGAATAGCTTCTCAACTTATAAACCGACCAACCTAACCGTAGAGCAAACATCGAGATCTTCCAGAAATTAACAACTTTCGGGTCCTCTTTTTCCTGTTTTAAAATCATCAAAGAATACTGTCTTTGATTAAACGCAAGCTTTCAAGCTCGTTTCAAACAAGATGTGCTCTGAATATCGTGTAAGACTGGTGATCGAATGTTGCTAACTCTCTTTAAGACAATATGGTCTTAGCATGTTCAAATGCGTGTTCTCTCTTGGGGTTAGCGCCGTTCTAACTACGATTTAATTTTTGTCCAGGGAAGTAAATGGGTATTTAGTCTTACTCAAATGATGAATCATTAAGCGCCCAACAGAGTCAATAATGGATACGATATTTGCCTGTGATTGGACTGCATTTTGTGCATGTATGAATTCATTCTTTATTAGAACAAAAACTTCAAAAAGTCTCTTTGCTCAAGGAACAAGAAAACAGCTGTCAAGGTTGTCTCGTGATTCTCAACAAAAACGAGATATTGTACAGAACAGTATTGTAGAAATGTGATCAATGACATCACGATCAAGTGTCTCATTAATGGATGAGTAAAAAAGCTTTAGGTGGAACAATTTAAATCTTCCTTGACGTTTAGACATTTAAATTATAGATGATATATATAAAAAGATCATATGGGAATTATCACGAATATTAACATCTGAAGTACCACTACACACTGCACACAGTCAGCCGGTGAGAGTATCGGAAGGTTTTCTTAAAGACAAACAATGTAAATAATCATACAACATTAAAGTGAGAAACAAACAGTAAGCACCTGCATCGGAAAATGAATATTTTTTAAGAAAAACAATTTACAACAAATGTATCAATAATTGTAATAATGTACAATATGTACCAAAGTTAAAAGGCCTTTGCAACTAAACAGTTCTTAAAGCGAGAACACATTGAAATAAAACAGTTAAAGCGATGACGTATAAAACAACCCAATAGATGACGTGTAACACAACCTAATCGATGACGGCATAAGATAAAACTGTTTTGACGTCACATGTAAAAACTGGAATGTACAATATTCTAACACGAAGTAAAACATTCTAAAGAAACAAAATCAAAGTGTGTCATTGTACTGCGATTATATATAATGAGATCCAAATAACAGAGACCTAATAGGCCGAGGATTTATCCGCAAAAGTCACGGTAAATAATGAAGGCAAAGAAAGACAAATTAATATACTCTCGTCAAAATTTCTAAGTGCACTCTTTTGTCTTCACATTGTTTTGCCGCAGAAGACAGCTATACAACTTAATTAGGTGAAACACATCCGTAAGCATAAACGTGTTGTGGATTTAGGTACAAGCGCACCGATCTATCGATTATTTACTGAAGCGTCACGCTGGCGTCTAAAATCACGATTTTCCCGATATTCAAAAATATTTTCAATAATTTTCAAGTATTTCATTGTCAGTTTTTATCAGGTATTCCGTAAAATACAAAGTGTGCACTTGGAAATTTTGACAAGTGAATGTTCACCATCAAACGAATCAACAGAACTATTTATGTATCATTACTTTGTACTTGTGATTTATAATGTGGTGTACAACAATGAAGTTTAGAACTTGCGAGTGTGAAAAGAGTTAAAATGTTCTAGTTAGTGTATAGCTTATGCAGCCGTCTTCTTTTAAAACACTGTCTAGGAATTTCCTAGTTGTGGTGAATAGTTGTATATTCTAAAAATACATGGTGTGCATGTACATTAACATATCTTTGCTACGACGGGACAAGCTGCGATGAAGTTGTTGCGCTAAGGAGCACAGCATGATAGAAATTAATGGTTACGATATTTTTTCGGATGTTAACTGCGAGTTAAATATTCAACTACAACAAGATAATTGGAACATCTAGCTGTGTCCATCAGGAAAATGGACACAATAAACTTTTTTTCACTAATCGCACAATAGAATAACATCCGGAAGAATAATGCCCGACTTAGTTGAGTAAGAGGCTTTAAGTATGTTCATAGCTTCATGATAGATATCGTCTTTTAATTTCTTGATTTTTTGGGTGCATACAATATTTTTTATCTTTTAAGTTATCTTTTCTTTAAGAACTGACCTTTAAGTTAAATTTCTTTTAAAGCAAATGATAAATGTCAAAAATCTACTTTATTTTTATGTTTAATTATATCCTTGTGAAAAATGACTGAATTCTAATATTATAAAAATACTGTAAAACATAAAAAATATTATCTTACAACTGCTCTTGCAATTGTACCCTTTTATGATATAATGAAGCTAGTGATAGAAAACAACCTATTTCTTAATTCTATTTCTAAGCAGACACAGTCAGCAGATTCCATATACTTTATGACATTTCAACTCATATAAACGGCTAAAGAGAAGTATTTGTAATGCTTTTTCTAATATCTGTTATTGTTTGCATTGACACCTTGTCAATTAAGTTCATTCCAAAACACATTTAATGTGAAATTTTTTGCACTGTATTTTCATATCTTACGAATTTAACAAATTATCCTTCAAAATAATGTTTACTTGACAAGACACAAAAATCGACTTTAATTTTCTCAAAGAAAATAAAAACATTTGATGGACATTTTTGGTTCCTTAAATCCATTTTCACATGAACAGGATGCTACAACCCTTTTCACTTCTCTGGTCATTTTCTTGATTCAAAGAATTTCACTTACAATCACCAATTTACAATTACATCTTTTGTAGTTATTTTAACAGAAATAATACTTCTCCTTCCTCTAAATACTATGTGGACATTATTTTTCAATGAGACCGCTACTTTCGTAATAGCATATCAAAGAAAACGTCAGCGCTTTGACATTTTTATTCAAATAGATCGGTTTTCTGATCATTTCTTGCATTTGAGAAACCTTCCAGGAAGTGCGAGGTTAGAGCTCTAAGAAAAACGGTTTGGATTGCTGTTTTTGTTAAATGACTAATCACAGATTTGTTTACTTTTATAGGTTTGGTTAGTTGCAACGCTCATAGGACTTTGTCAGACATTGTTATTCAGGGTACAGAAATGGCGTATAACATGTCCAACTTAGTAAACTGTTGTTACTGTTCTTTTAGTTAAGATAATTGTTGAAACAGGCTCCTGGAATTAGAAATGCATTATGGTTAAGAAGTTCCACTCGTTTCTTGCAAATAACATCTAGCGTGTTTAATATATAACCGATGCTAATAGAATATTTTGAAAACTGGCAACAAGATATTCTTTGCAGACAAATTGCTGCCACGAAATTGTGTAAATAATTTAAATTAATTACACGGTTTTGTTAAAACTAATCGAGGTAACCATTTATCACGTCTGTCTTATTTACAGGTCTGGTAAGTTTATATATATATATAAACATCTCTTTTATAATAATATGTTACCTGGCTTTTTTTGGATTTGAGCATAGTGTCTTTGGGCAAACAATGTTTCCCTAATATAAATCACAGAACGCATAACTACGCACAGGAGATGCTCTCCGTGTCTTCATGTCATCTACTCCAAATAAACACTCCTCAAAATTAGTTTCTCTTCACAAATCATAATAAATCGGTTTCCATTTCCTCGAAGAAGAAGGACAATCTGTAAAGTTTTATTAAAACAGTTGAAAAAACGCGTTTTGAATCTAAATCGTCTCTTCCGGTAATGAGTTTATTTCCATACTGGTGTGTATGTTGCTTTCTTATTTGTCATAATACAGTCATTTCTTGCATTTATTCAAGTTTATATATATATATATATCTGCAGCTAAACTTTAGAGTTGCAGGAGATCGAAATAAGGGCTTCTTCGGTTTTAGTTTTGTGTTTAATTTATTATCAGCAGAGTTGTTGTTTTTTCAGTTGCTGGCGTCATTCAGTACGTTACTATTCGTTACAACATATTCACAGAAAGTTTATAATAATGGACATTATTGACATCATTATATAGTACTAACAGTAATTCGTGGTATTAAATATAGTTAAACCCTCTAAACATCTGTGTGTTACTTAGGTGTTTCCTGTAACTGAGAAACAAATCGATAAAATGCAAATCTTACAGCATCATGCTAGACTAGAAAGACTTAAGCTAATCTATTGTAAACAGTGTGTAGAATTTGGAATCGGTTGTTACTGGCTAGCTTAATATATTATTTTAGGCCGCCCGTGACCGAGGTTTTAAAGTTACTGACTTGTTACTCTTCAGTTCCTCATTGTGTGGGTTCGAGTGCAGGTCGGGGACGAGAACTTTCATGTGGGGAGAATTTTCAGCTAAACAACGGTGCGCCGGTGGTTCTAAACAGGCATAAGTCTGGAGTCTTCCTCCACCTATACTAAGCTGGGCTTCGCCAATATGACCATAATTGTGTCGGTTTGATATCAACCAAAACAAACAAAAAATATTTTTGTTATGTATCATTCCTCACGAAATGATTACGACCCACGCATTATCATTACTATACTTTCTCTTCCATTTCTCTTTTTTGCTGTTTTATGTGATTTTTGTGTATCTGCATTTTGCCATGTAAGCATACCGAATGTATTGAAGGTGCTTAATAAATAGTACATGAAATCATTATGTTTGTGGTTAATTCCAATCTTCTTTGTGGCTATGGGAATAAAAAATTGCGTCCAATTTAGTCTAATGCAACACCTCCGTGTTCATCTTAATGAGATTAGTGAATAATGCAATTATACGAGATAATTAGGAGAATCGTAATTTTCATGTTTAACTAAAGTGTATTGCTACATCGCGTTTAGTTATACATGATGGTGTATAGGACCAAAAATGCTTAGGCATTTTTGTCATATGTGGGACTCGATAAAGGATAAACATACAACAAACAATTTATGACACAGAGAGTTGTGTAGGCGAGTCTGAAATGACTGCTTTCTGCGAACAAAAGATTTCAATGCCACATCATGGTTTATCGATTCTGAATGTTGAAAATGCACCACCTCAGAAAAGAAATTCCTGGATATTTCTGAAATCTGAAATCATTTTAATCAGATTATTCTGGGGGAGAACTTCGCCGATTGATATTCTCTGAATATGCATTTTGAGAAGTTCTACAAGTTGACTTGTAAATTTAACTACAACTCGTAGTCTTTCCTAATAATTTGTTGTTTAAGGTCCGTCTATATTCCTTGGCAACAGAAACATTGGATTAATTGGATAGAAAGCGTAAACAGATTGAGTAGAAGTCATAGAAGTCATAATATTAATCAGTCTATTAGCATAAACATGAACTTAATTTCATTGAAAACGGATAACAACAGAAGCAGAGAAATAGTTCACTTTTTGGTAAATAACATCGATTATATACAAACTTCGGCTTTTTATTAGTAATAAAATGAAACCCCTGCATTCATTTGGCTTGGAAAAAATAAACACCAACACAGATCACTATCCAAATTAATGTTAAATCAATGTTTACTTTGTTTTGACGACAAACACATACTGTTTCTTTTTCTAACTCAAGTGACCTGTCCTGTATTTTCTATCCATCATAAGTTAGCATTTGTCTTAAGACGCGCAACTTGGCATTACTATACGTATAACTTGTGTTTGTGATATTACATTTGTTAGCGATACTGTATGTACATATTGCAGAAATTACAGAAATTTACAGGTGTATGCGCTAATTATTCTAGTTTCCTTTATTGAAAACTCATGAAGTATGCCTTACATTTTGTCCCTACTGATATGGAATAGAGGTCTTGTTGGCAAACAGAACTTAAAACACATGACAAGTTATATGCTAGTGGTACATTGTATCATGGATATTAATTACACATGTCATATAGATACTTTTATACTATATACTTTTTATTGAATCAGAATCTAATTACAAGATTTAGTTAATTTATTTTCTTTTAAAATATTCAAATATTGTTGTAATATTCGGTATTTAATAAGCTTATTATTTCTTTTGTAAATACAGCAGTTAATTTAGCGGCGGATATAACTGTTCCATAAAATGGAGATTTTCCTGGTTTTTCCCCCAGACATTAAACAATAAATAAGTCCTGCTCATTGCACGATGCTTTTTTGGAAATGACCAGAAGGAACAACAAAACCCATTAAACGCACAGTTGTCATTTTCTGAAAGGAAGAAAATATGTACTGACAGATCACCAATCTTTTATAAATAGATAACATTTATTGTTTGTGTAAATCAGTTGAAGCAAATAACAGCAATATACAATATGTACTTGAATAGACCATAGTATTTTAGATGGATCTTTCAGATATCACTCTTACTGATACATAAAATGGTTCCATCGGCATCTCTTAATGAACAATTACATAGTTGCGTTTCACATGCTCTCATTCTTTCTCGTAGGATTTCTTGTGGTCAAGCTACACCCTTTGATTTAACGTTGCAACGAAAAGGGTCAGAAAACATACTTTATTATTTTTTTAAATTCCATTCGACAAATTATTAGGAATTGGTCATTTCGTCCATGCGTTTTAGGAACAACATAAGATCACTTTATGATTCAATTTAATTTTACTTTTGTGTTCAACGGATGCATATTTTCAATATTGTTTTAATTCTAGCGAAATGTATCTATTTAACTGAATGTTTAATTTTGAATGTTATTTACAGCCAAAATATACTAAACACTAAATATTTTACAATTTCTGCAGCAAAAGATTTATCAGCGGTCGCCACTAGACTTGTTTCTGAGACAACATAGATGCATATCAATACTAAAATTCAGTAAACATTAATCCAGTTCTCTACCCCGAGATTTTACGTTGCGTCTAGCAAAACACAAAAATTGAGATTTGTTTTGATGACAGTTGTGACATTTGTAGCATGGACATCTCTTGTTTTTGCGGCTGGCACAGTGATGTGTTGCATTGTAATCAGGAGCAACAACATGCCAGGTAATATATATTGAGCAATATATGTCAATGAAAGTAATTTGATGGCTGAGTTTGTCATTATCGCTTACAAATTTTATTTCCATGCGGCCTTATACAACGAAAGTGCTACTGGCATCTAAAGGGGATAACGTGATCAAGGCAAAATAATATTAAATTGAAATAAAATTCCATGATATGAATAAATTGATTAATTGATTGAGGTATTTGAGTCTTCTGACGAAGTGAGGACAGCCGAAATAAAATGAAGTTAGATAAAAACGGTTTCATGTGTTTCGAGGACAACAACACTTAAGTAAATGTATCATGAAAAACTGATTTTTAATTGTTTTCAAAATATTAACTTAACATCAAATAAATATATAAAATTTCAAGTTATAATATTGACGGACACCGTCTTAAAATATTGAAAACATAGTACACAAATAATTTTATTAAGATGCAATTGTATAAAAAAAACAAGGTGATTTTCCGATATATTGTAGCATTCATCCTTTAAGTTTAGCAAGGGCAAGACCGGTATTGGTTGACAAAAGCACACCATAAAACCAGAAATAATAGAATGATACCATTGTCGAGTCAAATTAAGTAGTAAGTGTCGTAAGTCAGCTTTAAGCGTTTTCAAAAGGTAAAGCATCAATATGGTATAACATTTATTCGGCTTAATGGAGATTAATATTGTTTTAAAGTTATTGCAATTAACCGGTGACAGCTTATATTAGTTAATGGTTATTTAGACGTCAAGTGTTTAACATATAACACCTAGACAATTGGTATTTGTCAAAAAGCAGATCATTTAGCACATAACAAGCTACAAATTGATATGCTAGATTTATGGACAATAAGTGCTTAGTCAACAAGAACAACATCTGTTTATGTCCTCGATCATTGCAAAATAAAGCACGTCTTTGCTCACTGCACATATTTAGGTTAACCGAACGAAATCATTAAACAACAACAAACAAACAAACACAACTGTTAAACCTTTTTTTCTTGGTGCACAATATTTGCATTAAATGGCGGAAATATTTTTATCATTTCACGATTTCATTTCTAAAGAAGTAAATAATTATAAATATTGGTAACAGAATGGAAGAGATTTTATAACAAGTAAAACCTTAACAACTTTCGATTGATCCTTTATTTCTTTTTGCCAGGGTAAATATTTTGTTAAGATTTTGCTGCCATATACTGATTTTATTTAATAGGTCAAAAATATTTCAAATTATCTTCGCTATGCCTTATTCTCAAAAAACTTTAAAAAATGAATTGATGTAATTGTAAATGTGCAGCAAAATAATATTCAATAATCGAAAGTTGTTTTGTCAGCAGTCTATACACTTGATGGCATCGAATATATTTCTTTGTACAGTTGACGTCTAAATCGCAAAATGTGAACTGCAACGTGACAATTTATGTTTCTGCTAGCTTAAGATTTGTGGACGAATAAATTATTTTCATAATGGTTCTTCCTTAGGACCGCCGCTCAGATGTTAATCTTGACAAGGTAAATCAAGAATGTGTACCTAACATATGACTTCATGAAATATTAACAATATAATTTATTTATGTGACCTTTGTTTTGGTTTAAAATATGTCTCTTTTGAATATACTGTAACAGGCTGAAAATATGTACCTTGATATATGTCATATAAATATAGATATTTAAAAGCTACACTAAGAGGATTCTAGGATTAGCTACATAAATATATTTGTGCAAATATTATCTGGATTATAAATGCATCATTTGCACTTTTTATCATAGATGATTTTCTTCGCAATTATTTATATGTCACCAGAACGTATTTCTGGTTTATTTTCACTTTTTTGCAAAATTAAATTCTAGTGCTACTAGATGCGTTAATTAACATGTGCTGTACGTAAATATTTAAGCTATTTTTCAATCAACATTCCCTTATCGCTGAAGTACTATATAAGACGTTAGTATATGTTTTGTTGACCAAACTGAGCATTTATTTTATGGATATAAAACAAGTTTTCAAATGAGACAAATTATTAGGCCATTTGACACAATTACGCAAAATTGCGAGACCTTTCTACTAACCTAAACGTACATTTATTCGTACACAAAATATAAGGTATATCATGAATCAACTAAACCAAGCAATTCATTTGTTAATGTCAGTAAACATTTAGGACAATCTGGTTACAGCTTACTTGTGGAAGCAAATAAAAAAATTATGAGTAACAGATTGTGTAATTATCTACATTACTTCCCTATTATATGTCATAAATAATTTAACCAGAATTAAAATTTACCTTCAACTTTGAAGACATAATTTACAAGTAGAGCTAAGGCACGATATGAAATTATATTGAAGACACATCTATGATATTTAAGACACATTTTTTTGTATTTGCCATAAAATTAGTAGTACATGCTGTGATCAAACACGAAAGTGTAGACTGTTATAACATATTTACAAGAAAGTGCAATGAGTCTGAAAATAAATTCATCATATCCAAATCAAATTCTGTTTCACACTCACGTTCTTATACACATGCACTTAATATGCAAATTCTTCTGTATTTAATGTTATACACATGCACTTAATATGCAATTTCTTCTGTATTTAATGTTATACACATGCACTTAATATGCAAATTCTTCTGTATTTAATGTTATACACATGCACTTAATATGCAAATTCTTCTGTATTTAATGTTATACACATGCACTTAATATGCAATTTCTTCTGTATTTAATGTTATACACATGCACTTAATATGCAATTTTTTCTGTATTTAATGTTATGTCATTATATCAGGAAAAAATAGTTGTTGGCGCCCCTCTTGTAAGCTGTGCTTCTTATGGAGTGCATTTTCGTGAGAACGATAGTGTGGCAGACAGTAAATGAATCGTGGTTATTCCGTTAGACCATTTTAGAAAAAAAGAACCGAGTATTCCGCAACGAAGCAGATAGTTCCCATCGGAGTAACGGTTCTTTACTCTCGAATATTGATATAATGAATCGACAGTGTAAGGTATTGTCTAGTTCATAGAATTGTTATCGTCTTGTAAATGCAGTCTCTCTGCAGGGCCTTGGATGGCTTATGCTCTTTCTTATTAGAACATTGAACGGAAACTGGTTGCTGCCTTTAGTTCCTGTGAAAATTGAAAGAACGTGATGAGAACGTGATCACACAAGGCTACACTCAAACTAGCAAGATCCACGACGATCATAGACAAAAGACCTAATATTTTTATAGAACAGTTACATTATTTTTAACTAGTGTGTATTTTAATTCACATATTACCTTATAATATCAACGACTTAACACGGTTTCAAAATTGACAAAACGTGATAGATTTTTGACAGGGGAATCACAATCATATACAGCTCAGATATACATATTTCTCGTATATTCTCACATGATGAGCTATACATACTTGTGCAGATATTTATTCTGTCTTAGTAAGTTATATTAGATTGAAGCAAATGGACTTTTCTTCTGGATGTTGCGGCCCGTGATAATGTTCTTAATAGATTACTGATAGTTCCTTTACATGGATGGACTTTAAAACGGCTAGAATATATCTTCAAAGCCTCGTAATTCGTGGGTATACAAACAAATCCGAATTACTTACTTTGTAGATCATTTAAGACACACTAAATGTTATATAACATTAAATATAACTGTATAATTTTTACCAAAAACAGTGCATTAAATAAGCGTACATTAATTGATTTTTGTATGTTTTATCAAATTACCTAATGCGGTTTTGATAATGTTTTTCTGTGCAAAACGGACGATACTTTTAATATGTATTTTGTATGAGACTGGAACATAACGTTTAAAAGATATGTACATGGGGTTACTAAAGGTTAACATTAAGCAAATTGTGCACATACGTTTATTATTTTAAGGCGTACTTGCAACGCTGGTATTTGAAAATTCAACGTTATGAAGTAATCAATAAGACGTGATATTATTTGCCGAGTTTATAAAATGTTACATGATTTCTATGCACATGCAAAAGTACATGCATTCGTAGGCATAATGATATAACGACCTCTGTATAATCAAGTTTCTGCTTGTAGAAAGATTAGCATAACTTGAATTGTAGAACTATTAGCTTACAGAAGTATGAATTCAGGGAATGCCTAGCCTCTAAAGTTAACAAATAACAATGTATTAACAATTTATAAGAATATACTTTTAATCAAAATAGTGAAACTGCTTAAAAATTAAAAAAAATCATTAATATTGAACTAAATTATATATATTCAAAGATGTAACGTAAATCTATTCCTGTAATATAAAATAGAAACTTTGATATATGTTGTTTCATATAACCTCATGGCTCAACTTGACTAATATAGTTTCTATGCGATAGCCTTAACAGTTTGCATCTTTTACCATTTTTGTTTTTTCACTTTTTCTCTTTTGCGATCCAATTTCCTAAGAATATATTTTTGTGGATAGTTTGCCTGAGCTATGTTTACTTTAAGGTAAGTGTATA
The DNA here is from genome assembly GCA_007844125.1 of Sinonovacula constricta. Taxonomy (NCBI): domain Eukaryota; kingdom Metazoa; phylum Mollusca; class Bivalvia; order Cardiida; family Solecurtidae; genus Sinonovacula; species Sinonovacula constricta. The sequence goes on along the minus strand of CM017565.1, from coordinate 39,882,613 downwards.
GACCATGACACCTATCTTTTTCGACTACTGAAATGCAATGCCCAATAAATGTTTACATCGAAACACTTAGATATGTTCGTATGTTTTGTTACACGAAATGACAATGCACATGTAAGCACAGAGTCTGAAACTTTCTTGTAAAACTTATGAAATAGTACGTTATTTGTTGATTATGATGACGACGGTGCATTTCATGTGTCCTAAATGTGCTTAGAAATGCAATTTATTCCTCAAGGCGCTATTTTATCATTGTTATTTTTATTAATGTGAGTGCGTGCCTGTGTGTATGCGGATGCGGGTGCACACGCGTGTGTGTTTGCCACGGATAAATTATCATACAACTTATTGCTTGTTTGTTTCAAATAACATTTTTGTCTTTGCATTTCTTGATCGAATCTATCTTTATAGCCCATAGTGATAGGTAATGCTACATAAATGCACGTTTAACATCTATCGCCGTTTTTCCTTCAAACCAACCAGCTACATGTTGTTAACTTTTTGAGTTCATGTTTTAAGGATTCTCAAACATCAGTCCTTAGAGGTTTGTTCATGAGAGAAATATTTCTTGTTATTCAATTCGACAACTGAATTGATTGGCATCAGGGTATTCTTTTTTCCTGCACAGTCTAATCTAAAACACGTCACTTTATCATTCGGCCTGCTGATTATTCATGCCTGTCTAGGGAGTGATGCATTTTGTCTGCGATGGATTTTATTTTGTTTTTCATTTGTTATAGCTTACGAATTTCTCGTACTTTCAAGTTTTCACGGAATTTATTAAAGCGATAAATAATTCTGAGGATGAAAATGTACCATAACAAAAATAGCTATGAAATACTTACAGATATTCATCTGGATACCACTGGTTTCTTGATATTCATTCCAAAAATACAGATCTGGCCACTGAAGTTTTGCCTTTTCCGCTAATCCACCGCGGACGGATTTTAAATTTAGACAATAAAACGCGGCGGATTTTCCGTTGCTATCCGCCTCGAATCCCCCGTGACTGGTCACAGCGGGGAGGGCAATAAAATGTTCCCTGAACTTGTTGGCTCAAAACGCCGCTAGTCTCTATGGACAGGTATTACTTGCTGGGGTCTAAAATAGCTTTGTTTTATTTTTGTTTCATTCAACACCTTGATACAAAAAAGTTGATCTTAGCGTAAGGGACTTAGATGTCAATTTCTCGAATGTAAAAAGTGGCATATCAAGATTCATCAATAGTAGGAAGAAGCCGCATAAAGTTGCAACAGTCTTGTTTAAGATTTACCATTGACTCTCGTTTACTCGCAGGATGGTAAAAATTCACCCAAGTTTCATCGGTAGTGATGATGCGCCTAAGAAATCGTTCACCCTCTCTATCATAACGGCGTATAAATCGACGAGAAGCGTCTACACGGGTTGCTTTCATTTCATCTGTCAGCAGACAAGAAACCCAGCGCTCACATACCTCAATCATGTTTAAGTCCTGGGTCACTATTTTATGGACAGTTCCATGACTCAGCCCGACAGTGTCAGCAATATCATCTAGAGACTTGCGCCGATCAGTTGCTGGGACGTCCTTAATCTTTTTGACTGAACGCGCATCATTTCCCGGCCTTCCGCTTCGCGCATTATCCTCGATATCCGCCCTACCTTCCCGGAAACGTTTGTGCAACTCAAACACAAGAGACCTGGAACAATTGATAACACCATCCTTCTGCTTCATGAATTTCCAAGTATCCGTCGGGGTCATACCAGACATCACACAGAATTTAATCACTGTCCGCTGCTCCGTACGCTCACTTACCGTTGTCATTTTCTTGCTTCAAATTTTTTACACGGCGGAAATTATACTTCACAAAATGGCGATACGTCAACCGATTACGCTGAAATTTTGTTATTGTTTACTAGTAACGTTCCGTTGACGTCATGCGGAAAAATCAAGACGTTTTGGCGCCGTTATTTTGAAAAACTTCAAAATCAAAATAGTCATGTCATTGCGAAAAAGGGCAAATTCTGAAGTGCTCCGTATTAGTGTTGTGGACATGCTAAATGTGGAAAATTAATTCAAATACTTATTAAAACCTCCTTTTTCCTTTTTCTTACCTGTTGATATTAGATTTAAATATAAATACATTCATGGTAAATTTTATGACGATACGACGTCAATAATGTGTTTAGAAGGACCAGTCCGGGAAAATTCTGACTGTACCTCAGTACATCAAAGTATTGACATTAAAATACTACTGTTTCTTTTGTGTTGGTGCTATTCTGAAAATTATAAAACTATAAACAAACTTGAAAATGTTTTCCTCTTTAAATTTAGTTTGTTCATTCTTAAGATAACTACAACCTATATTGTTACCACTAGAAATAAATACATTTTTACATTATGACCTATTAAAGGTGTTAATTCGATGGTATTATCTTAAGGTAAATTGAAAAAAAAACACTTATGTATTCTTATTTACAACTTTTCTTCCAATAAAATACTTTCAAGCTTTCACGGAATTTATTAGTTAAATAGTTAACTTGAATTTATTGTAAATTCCGAATAATTTAAACTGGGGCAAACACATGTGCTCGACATTTTCAGGTAGCAAACGATTGAAGCCAATAAGTTCTCCGAATAAGCCGTTTGTGAAATAGACCTTTTTTCTAGGCCGACTACATGTACTTATTCTAAGAGTTTGTCAAAAGTGTCAATTTTCGGCAAAACAATTCTTTTACTCTTGCATTACACTTACAGTTCAATTTTAGGACGGGCAAATTGAGGAACCAGATTTTGTAATAAAATGGACAATTTGAAATAGTCGTTGGATGGTTTCCAAATGTTTTATTTAAAAGCATGATTATTGCAAGAAAATCTAATTAAGGTCACCAATTAAGCATTGCAATTACGCTTCCAAGTTTAAAATGCAGTAGCTATCCGTCTTAGAGGTTATAATATACACAAATAAAGTCCTGTGTTGTTAATTTTGACGCGACTTTATTTTCGTTCTGGGTGTCTGATCTTTTTTTTAAAATGAAATAAAGTAAAATAGCAAAATGAATGAATGAATGAACGAATGAATGATGAATGAATAACTTTATTTAACTTTTCAATATATTTGGAAATATGTCAGCAAATTAACTGTAAATAATTCAAACATTTTAATCGACATATTGTATTATTTTTATATCATATTTAATATCATATTTCACTTATTTTCTTATTTTCTTTAAGGCTTATGTACACTTACACACTAGTTAACTGACTAAAATAATTTATTTATATATGGATTGTTACTAAGTTTCCCAAAACTAATGATTCGTGAAAGAAAGGTTTAAATACGAAATGCTTAGAAAATGAGATCCAGGGAATATGACAAAGCTTTAACGTTCCAGTCAGCGACTACTCATCATCATCATCATCATCATTATAATCATCATCATCGTTACCATCATCATCAGAATCATCGCATCAGAAGAGTTATTCTCGTTAACAAGACCACCACCCCAATTATCATCATCTTCATCATCATTATCATCATCAAAACTATCAACTTTTTAATCAATGTTATGACAACAAATTTAATACTACTAATACTAATACTAGTACAACAACAACTACTCCTGCTATTTCTATTGCTACTATTTCTTAAACTAGTTACTACTTATACTTCTACTACTACATGTACTACCACTACCACTCCTACTACAATTATCATCACCGCTTTCGTCATCATCATCAAAACTATCAGTATTTTAATCAATGTCATAACAACAAATTTACTACTACTACTTCTTCGACTACAACTATCACTACTATTATTACTACTAATACAACCACTATTACTTCAAAACTACTTCTTTTACTTCTTCTACTACTACTTCTACTACTACTGCTACTACTTCTACTAGTACTACGACTACTACTTCTACTACTACTACTTCTTACTACTACTACTACTACTACTAGTACTACTACTACTACTACTACTACTACTACTACTACTACTACTACTACTACTACTACTACTACTACTACTACTACTACTACTACCACTACTACTGCTACTACTACTACTGCACAATTTTCCACACGGTAGTATGACCACATGCGATTTAATTTCCGGACTCTGATTGTTTTATTGCTCGGATTATGGTCACATCAGATCAGTCATATGTAAGGTTAATCGATTGATCGTGGTAATGAAGACATGTGCTGTCATTATCAGCATTATTTTATATGCGCTTAACTTAAAGAATTAATAAGATGTTACTCTGTCATGTTTATTATGAAAATAATTACAACCGAATTATGTTAAAAACTGTATAATTCAAATTTGTCAAAACGAAAATAACTTATAACTGGCTTTAAACGTTGACTACCACCAATCATAAGATATATTTTACTTATGATATTTACTTATAATAATTACTGTTTATAATCGTCATTATACAAGATCTGTATGACGAGATAACAAAAGAGATACCGCAACACGACTAAATATTATCATACATAAAATCAATATTTAAAGATGTTTTTACAGTCATATAAATCAAATAATTTGTTCTAGTGAACAGTTTTCATGGACTTTATCATTACAATTTTAAACAGCACACATTTTTAAAGGATTAAAACAAGGTTTGCTAGAATTTGCATGGTACATCAAGCAAACCTATTCTCAGAATACCGACGTCTTAGAATTATTATTTTGATTAGTTTTTAAAGATGTCGAATTATATATGCAATACAGATGAGAGTTAAAATTTACCTCCTGAAGTTTCATGACCTTACATAACATACCATTAAATGTCTCTTAGTAGTTTTCTGACAGAGAACAAAGCTTAATAGTAAAATTGTTGCACGTCTTGAAGAACATTGCAATGAAAACGGGATTTTAATTACAGTTCTTTTAACAGGAAAGTGACATATTGACATTGTCAATCTATTTGAAAAAAGGACTGGAATTAACTCTAGAAGCTTTAATATATTAAATATTATTTTAATCAATAATATGATACTAAAGTTTTTAATTTAAAAATCGAATAAGTATTCTGCCGATGCTCCTTTGAATCTCCATTTTACCTTTTTCAGAAACTCATATCATTTTAAATATATGATATTAACTTTTACCCAGTACAGCTACTTTGCTGCCACACTGTATTGAATCAGTTGTATTTAGTGATTTGCGCCTGAATATTAGCAACCTGCTAGTTTTATGCAAGATAGGTAACTTGAGTACTTATGCGTCTGTATTTGTATCTAGAGATGATTAGGCACTTGTATGCAGAAAGTATGCAAATGAGGTAATTATAAACAGAAAAAAAAAATATCCAAAAGTTTTATATGAAGTTTAGAAATTTACAAACACTTAAGATAGTAAATTTATGTATTGAAAATCAGAAAAAGTAATTAGAATGCGTTTTCGTTGTTGTTGCGACAGGAACATTTTCTTTTCCCTCAAAATGGGTTATGATGATGCACTGTTATTAGTTTTGGAGCAATGGTCTAGAAGGACAGGATTTTTCATTAGCAGTCATACAGGACAAATTTACGTTAATCGCGTTAAACCTTAAACCTCATTAAATACCGGATTGAATTTCCTCGAGGCGAAATCTCCGTTACAAAACATAATTAATTAAAGCTGAAATGTTTTCTTTCTGTAACGTTTAGAATAGACTAACTTACAGCAAAATGATCTTTCAACATATGTAAATACTAATTGCTCTAAAATGATCCGAACGTTGAACCTGTGTGTTTTCTGACTAATTGAAAGTTAATTAAATGTACTATAAAGTCTTCGAGTGCTAGCTTGCTAATATGTCTATTCCTTTTTAAACAGGATCATACTAGCAAGCAAATAGGACACGAGTAACAACATCTACGAATTAAATTATATTAGTTGTAGTTGTACTCGTATTAAGCATTATTTTAGTTTATTTATTTCTCCTTCTATTGCATCAATTTACATACCAAACTTCCTTACAACACATTAGTACTTTGCCATTGCAGCTAAACGTATAAAACGATAAAGTGTAATTCGTTTAAAATACTAGAACATCAAACAGGCTTAGTTGAACGTACTTAAAGTTGTGACTTAATTCTTTCATAGATACCTCTGAGATTGACATTAACCTAATTCTGGATAATAAAGTACACATTACCGTACATTTGAGAGTTCCTAATTTGGCTATGCGTATTTATGGCGTCATTCAACTCTTTAAACTTTGAGGTGGCATCAAGATAAAATAAAAGTTCTTTCTAAAACTATCTTTTAATTATGATATGCTTAGTGAAGGGATATTAGAATAGAATAAATGTTCTATTCATGTGGGCCTTTTTTCCGGAAAATGTATATAGCGTTCTTAAGGGTTTGGTTTCTAGTTTCCATGAGTCCGTATTATTATTTTTTATTTTCTATACTGCTGCTATGAATTCATCGCAGTCCGATATCAATCAAACTCTGCTATACATGGCAGTTGCTTATTTGTTTATCTGTTTGTATTTAAACATTGTATTTAGTATATCATTCATATATATTCTTTATCTTACAATTAATCAAGAACTATTTAACGTCAGTTCGTTAAGATATACAATGATTAATTGTTGTTGTTGTTGTTTCTAAAGGTTAGTATTACCTCCAAACGTTTACATTTTAGCAGCATTGTTTTTAAAATTTAAAGGCAGGTTTTGTTTTTTCATGCTATATTCTAATATAGCGATTGCAAATTATAATCAGAAGAATGACGGATATATTTTGTATAATGATAAGAATAATAAAAGTAATTAGTTTCTCATATTTCGTGCTGAATAAGACATGGCGGCAATATTTTATGTGCTGGACCGGATAGTCAAAGCAGATTATTATTATGTATTATGTATTGTTTCTTTTAACCGCAAATCTATATATATATATATATATATATATATATATATATATATATATATATATATATATATATATATATTTGTGTGTGTGTGTGTGTGTGTGTGTGTGTGTGTGTGTGTGTGTGTGTGTGTTATGTGTGTGTGTGTGTGTGTGTGTGTGTGTGTGTGTGTGTGTGTGTATATATTGCTCTCAAAATTGTATGTAAGGTTCAGACGTTAATTTTACAACATGTGCAACAATCGGCAAGATTACCTTAAAATGAACTACTTGTAAAGCCCCATTTCTCCGTCAATAGGGACACTTGTGTTATTCAATGATTCCAGAAAAATGTAGTTGTCTGTGCCAAAGCTGTCAAGTATAGGATGTTGATTTATGCTTTATATAGAATTCAATCTAATTTAAACTTGACATTTTTATGAAAGCGATCTCTAGTTTGGCGCCAATCTTTCTGCATGTTGTTATCTAATGAATGACATTTAAAATGATTGCACGATGGGACATTTCTTCTCAGAGAGAAAAGGCCTTAATTCCTATTAACAATTAATGATATTTTATGAGCAAAATTATAGCTGCAAAGTATTTTAACCATAATTTCAAAAGTACATTTGATTGATACATCAATTTTGAGCAAGTACATCTCCTCAAACATAAAAGCATATTTTAAAAAGTATTACATTTGTGAAATGAATGATAACTCGACTAAACAGACAAACGGATTCTGACAATTGATAAAAACGAAAAGAATAATTAATAAGAGAATGTAAATATGATGACTAGAGAAAATTAATAAAAGATTGATACTCCCCTTTCCCTTCTTTTTAATAACTGTTAAACACATTTCGTGACAGACGAACGAATGAACACAGTGATTTCTGTATAGCCACCATTACCCGTAGTGTGGAATAACTCGTTTTAATTATTGACATCAGATAAACTGTTCTTGTAGTTCAAATATTATAATAGAAATCTACAGTGGGATTACACAGAACCATTATTAAGCCCGTTTTATATTGCCCTCATAAACATGGCTTAATGCATTCCTTAGTGAATGTATACTTGACCATTATCTTTTTTCTCTGGTTTGATAATGCATTTTATATATAGCAATTCGCAATGTGTTTTTATTATTTTATATATATAAATGCTCTTTATTCTCTATTTCGAACGTATTTCGAACGTTATTTTATAAGTAACATTAACAAACGTGCTGTAATAAAGCATTCAATTAAAACTTGCTTTTTAATTTTAAGTAGCCATTGTGTATTACAGTAGGCCACTTGTATCATATTTTAATTGCTGACGACATTAAGAGACTACGGGTAAGTGATCTCAAAAAAACGTGGCGTATACAATACCTTTTATACAAGGCAAACAAGATCATATCACCAGTATTGATTTTTCATTACAATAAAGCATAGGAGACGTGCCATCTGTCATAGTCTTTATGAAATGTGGACACTGACGCTATCTATAAATCTGTTTGGCTGTTTGCTCAGCATAATTGTGTTTGCATGACAAACTGAAATATGGAAACCGCATTCGATATTTGAGGTGAAATACTAGAAATAATGTAGTACAATTATATAACAAGGTCATACTAAGCTTATGTCACTCATTAGATAACAGTATGCACAAAAGATTTGCGCCAAACGTCAGACTGCTATCATAAAAATGTCAATATAGCATAAATTAGCAACCTATAATTCACAGCTTTGTCACAAACAACTACATTTTTGCTCGAATCACTGAATAACACAAGTGTCCCTATTGAAGGAGAGATAGGGCTTTACAAGTAGTTAATTTTAAAGTTATCTTGTCGATTAGTGTACATGTTGTAAAATTAACGTCTGTACCTTACATACAATTTCTATAGCAATATATGTATAAAATTGCGGTCAGAAGAAACAATACATAATAATGTGCCTTGACTATCCGACCAGCGCCTATATAATATAGTATACAATATTGCCGCCATGTCATTTTCAGCACAGAATGTGAGAAACTAATTACTTTCATTATTCTTATCATTATACCAAATATATCCGTCATTCTTCTGATTATAATTTGCAATCGCTATATTAGAATATAGCATAAACAAACAAAATCTGTCTTTAAATTTTATAAACAATGCTGCCAAAATGTAAACGTTTGGAGGTAATACTAACTTTTAGAAACAACACCAATTAAACCTTACATATCTTAACGAACTGACGTTAAAAAGTTCTTGATTAATTGTAAGATAAAAAATTATAAATAAATGATATACTAAATACAATGTTTAAATAAAAACAGATAAACAAATAAGCAACTGCCATGTATAGCAGAGTTTGATTGATATCGGACTGCGATGAATTCATAGCAGCAGTACATATAGAAAATAGAAAATAATAAAACGGACTCATGGAAACTAGAAACCAAACCCTTTAGAACGCTATGTACATTTTCCGGGAAAAAACCCAAATGAATAGTACATTTATGCTATTCTAATACACCTTCACTAAACATATCAGAATCAAAAAATAGTTTTAGAAAGAACTTTAATTTTATCTTGATGCCACCTCAAATTCTAAGAGTTGAATGACGCCATAAATACGCATAGCCAAATCAGGAACTCACAAACGTACGATAATGTGTACTGGATTATCCAGATTTAGGTTAATGTCAATCTCAGAGGTATCTATGAAAGAATTAAGTCATAACTTTAAGTACGTTCAACTAAGCATGTTGATGTTGCAGTATTTAAAACAAATTACACTTTATCGTTTTATACGTTTACCTGCAATGGCAAAGTACTAATGTGTTGTAAGGAAGTTTGGTATGTAAATTGATGCAAGAGAAGTAGAAATAAAACAAATCAAATAATGCTAAATACAAGTACATTTAGTATATATTAATTTGTAGATGTTGTTATTCGTTACTTGTAGATGTTGTTATTCGTGCTATGTGTCCTTGCTAGTATGATCCTGTTTAAAAAGGAATAGACATTTTAGCAAGCCAGCAATCGAAGACTTTAAAGTACATTTCATTGACTTAACATTAATCAGAAAACAAAAAGGTTGAACGTTTTGATCATTTAAACGCAGTAAGTATTCACATGTGTTCAACTTAAGTATTTGTAAATTTCTAAACTTCATACAAAAAAGTTAATAACTATTTTGTTTGAATTAACAAGTTTCTGTTTATAATTACCTCATTTACATATTCTGCATACAAGTGCCTAATAATTTCCAGGTACGAATTACAGATAGATAAGTACTCAAGTCACGTATCTCGCATAACACTTGCAGGTTACTAATATTCAGGCGCAAATCACTAATATACAACTGATTCAATACAATGTGGCAGCAAGGTAGCTGTACTGGGTAAAAGTAAATATCATATATCTAAAATGATATGAGTTTCTGAAAAAGGAATAATGGAGTTTCAAAGGAGCATCGGTAGAATACTTATTCGATTTAAAATAATAACTTTAGTATCGTATTATTGATTAAAATAATATTGACAATGTCCATATGTCACTTTTCTGTTAATAGAACTGTGACTAAAATCTTGTTTTCATTGAAATGTTCTTTAAAACGTGTCGCAAAATAATTGTTTTACTATAAAGCTTTGTTCGCTGTCAGAAAACTACTAAGAGACATTTAATGGTATGTTATGTTAGTTCATGAAACATCAGGAAGTAAATTTTACTCATCATCTATAATCTTATTTTTGAGACACTTAAAAACAACATACGCTTTTGTAAGCTTTGTATGTTTTAGTCACTATTGTGCAAAAATAATCGATAACAAATTATTTTATTAAAGTAAAACCGAAAATACGATACATTACACATTACATTACACCTTTGTTCAAACTTCGGGTTAATATACACTACAAAATGTTTTCGCTAATTAAATGAAATAAACTTTAAATCAGTCCCCCAATCCCACACAAAATATCGTCACGCAATGTTCCGTATTTACTGTGAATGGATATATTTTGTTTATAAGGAACATTAACAAATCACTATCGAGCGTTTTATGGTATGTTTTTTTCTACTCATTGTTGATGTTAATTATACTGGAAAATAATTTTAATGTTCCCATTAACATTTTTGCATTACAGCGTCACAAGAATGGCCACAAGGAAGAGCTGTCTTTGCTAAATGGTATGCACTAACACCAAGGGTTGACTTTTAATGTGTCATCGTCTTCAATGACATAATCTAAATAGTTTGTTCCAAAGAGATTCCTATCTGACCCGCCTACGTACGTACGTACCTGCCTGCCTGCCTGCCTGCCTACCTCCCCCCCTCCCTCCCTACCAAACCCACCTACCTACCTACGTACGTACCTACGTACCTACCTACGTAAGTACCTACCTACCTACCTACCTTCCTACCTACCTACGTACGTACCGACCGACCGACCGAAAGGAGACAGTCGTAATGTTTTATTCATATATATATATATATATATATATATATATATATATATATATATATATATATATATATATATATATATATATATATATATATATATATATATATATATATATATATATATATATAATGAAGACAATAATACTGGATATTTCCTTCTTAGGAATAAAACAATTACGACTGTCTTCTTTCCTTTCTCTTGGGCATATCATATAAAAGGCAAATATTTTTCTCTACTTTTAACCAGCAATAGTTTAACGACACACATTAGAATAATGTATATCTCCTTCAACAAATATGAAAAGTATAGACTACGGTAAATCAACATAGACAGATGTTACATTACGGTTCAGACAAGAATGTTTCTATTCCCAATCATATGATTTGATAACTAGTACAGTTCAAAACGTTTTAAATTTGAATTGAAAAATGCATCGGTAGTCTTCTGGCGATAATAAGTAACAAGTGATTGAATCATCAGTAGGTCCACGAAAGCTCCTTTTGTGTTAGCAATGATGTTGTTAATGGTAGAAAACACTTACTGGCACTTACAATTTATAATTTAATTTTGTCATTCTATTATTACTTGTACATATTAGTGTACTTAACTACTAATTGAAAGTATTTATAAATCTAGTCATGTGGCTTCTGTCAAGGTGACACCAGCAACAATGTCAGTTAGTAAGGATGGGCTATAAACGACTTGCTACTGAATGATAAACAACCGTATAAAGATGGACATTTGCAATACTCATTTCATTAATCAAGATAAGTTTTCAGATGAAAAACAAACATTTATTTATAGGTTTATCTGGTGTAAATGTTTTCATTAAATATACAGTCGTATTTGCATCTTGTTTTTTTTTTTACAAATTGGCTCAAACCTGTTAAATTGGGTTACATGATTATTTATTCATGAAAGGTTTCTGGTGAATGTATGTCCACTTATGTCTATCTCATCAGCATGAATTGACATCAATTATTTTGTATCCTGCAACGAGAATGGCACCGAACTTACGACTAAAATCACAAACCGGTTATTGGTTGTCAAAGTAAATTCAACAAGTGCATCTCATATTTTTCAAAATGTCCTGACTGACAAACAAGCTTAATGTGTTATCTTAATATTAAAGAAAAACAGCGACACAAGTAAAAACTGGTTTACAAAGACAATATTTTGTCGATTTCTGTAAATATCTTACGATCAGTTTATTGTAACTATTATTTAATTGTTGTATTAAATGTTGTCTAAGTATCATAAATGTATAAAGTAAAAAATGGAAACCAGATTAATATCTTAACAAAGCTCGAGGGCGGGTAATCAGCTTAAAAGCTTCTTGTAGCAAGTAATTTAACTATAATAAGACAAAATTGCTCTTGTTACTCAACTTCCGATGTGAATAGACGATTCCGATTGATGTTGGTCTAATTGGCAGCACTAAAACATTATTCACGCGAACTGACGCGTGATACATGGTGCTAAAGGCCATTCAAATAACCTGATAGTGCCATTGAGACATACAAAACTCCAGTGAACCATTAGAGTTCAATACCCATGCTAAGGAAATAAAATTTCTCTGTCTTTTCGAGTAGTGAGGACATTGATAAATCACTTCAAAAACATTCGCTCATAAATATTGAATGATCTTATTGCAAAAAATCGAAAGTATATAAATCGAATGTGTGGCAAATTTACGATGTTGGCAACATTTATATAGATTAGAATCGGTTTAAGTTAAATGACGTTTCCGAAGATAAAGTATAAACCAATTAAATAATTCGGTCCCCCATGTTGACAGTTTAACTCTCTTCACTATTTTAATAATTTACCTCACAGAAAAAGGCAAAACGACTGCGCTTTGGTCGATGTTAAGTGGAAGCCAAATGCTTTTAGACGTCATTCAAACTTCTAAATTGTTTCTGTCGTAACTAGTATTGGACAAATCATATTCCTTACAAAATAAACATATTCTTTTAGGAAACCCCAATTTTAATGCCATGAACGTTTTTTATGAGGAAAGTAAATTTTAAAACGACTGACAAATATTATCATTCTATAAGTGCGCCTTTGAAAGAATCTTTATGCAGTTGCTGGTCAAAAGTACAGTGATATTTTCTTTTTGACAGGAACCTTTTATTCACAATTATTTTGCATATAAATCTAATATTCAGTCAAGCATTATCAAAATCTCACGTCAGCGAGAGCAGGATTGAACTGGTAATCTTCCGATCAGGAGGATTATTGTCAGTTAATTTCATAGCTGTTACACAGAATTAGAGATTTAGACCGTGTTTCATAACGCATATTTAAGTGATATGTCGTCTCTGTGATGTGGTTCACAGATCAAATAGAAATTCTGACGACGTTAGAGCAACCTGAATGAATTCACCATTAACGGAAAAATGTGATTGACTCACTAACTTTGGCGACATTACTTATGGGAAAAGAAACGTTGACTACAATAGGTCTAGGCGACACTGTATTATTATCCTGCGCTGTGGCCTTTCTTGCATGTTGTTTATGGTAATTAGGAGGTCAAATATACCGCACAAATATGCCCTGTATTAGTGTGTTTTTCCTGTTTTGATTTTTTTACGAATTCATATTGAAGACTTTCCAGACAATTTACGCTTGCACTGATATTTTACGGAAGTGGGAGAATTATTACAAAACAATAATGGACAATGCCCAAAGTGCATTCGAGGGTTTAAGTGATCGTGCCTTGTATGAAGTAGAAAAAAGAATGCAAAGGCTTTTACTATATTTTCATTTATAAGTCTGTATTTATTTTGCGAGTTCAAATTATAAATTTAGAGTTCCACGTCAGATGTAAAACAATAAAGTTGATTGTAAGTTTCATGACTAATTCTAAGACATGGCCATTTATTTACTACAATTACATACTTTGATTCTTAAACTCTCCAATTCTAGCACGCACACTTTTCAATAGTATGTTGCCCGTAAGAATGATTATGTAAAAGTAAACTTAATTTGAATTTTGTGTTAAATTGATTTGTTTGTATTCCATATATTTTAACATTTTAAACGATGCATTTCAGTCAGGAAGACGGCATAACATTAGTAGTCAGAATATGTATAGGCTTATTTGTCAATAGAATATTATGACAATGTTCTATGAGTATAACAATGTGTATTTAATATAACAGTCAATGGCTGACCTTTTGTCAGACAGGCAGTTTTAACATTTTAAATCAGCAGAACTAGTGAGAATAAGAACCCCACTTGAGAGTTAAGCATTAAACAATGAACTTTCTGATCAGAGAATGCATGTCCTCATATTAGTACTTCTTAAGCAACAAATGGGGCGACCGTTGCTTAGTGGTAGATTGGCCGACTTGTATATTTTCCTGCTTAGCATATCACCGCGTAGACTCAAGTCCGGTTTTTTATATTACACATTCGCGAAAAAGTGAACATTGTACTTTTTAAAATATTTTACAACGGATTAATGCATTCAACATATCATACGCGACAGACGACTCTTACGATTTAACCTTGCCCTACGTTGCTGAGTGTTAAACTTTGACAGAAAGCGAAAGATCCTGAAAACATGATAAGTAAGATTGCCACATGTTGTCATTTGCCTGTTAAATAAGAATCTAGAACCTGTTTTATTTAGATCAGTAAGAGAAAGCAAACAGTCAATCGGTAAATCGGAAAATAGTCGGACTACGATTCTTCAAAACCGCAAAACACACCCAGAAAAATAATATTAAAAAAGGCTAAGCTTCTTTTATCTTCTCTCGGAGATGAAAATACATCTGAACAAGCGTTTTATGTGTCATTTTTCCTTTATTATGAGTAGATTATTTCTGAGCTTAGTTGAAAATCTATATGAGATAAATGCTAGTAAGTCGCATATAGACAAGCAAATGTTCATCATATATTTATACTGCCATGAGATGTTTAAGACCGGTTGTTAAATTTGAAAGGACCTTATTTTTATTACAATAGTAGTATTAACTTAGAAAATACAATTTGTTGAAATTAACTGGGAAGTATTGTCTAATTTTCGAAAACAGTACATGCTAAAAGAATTAAAGCTGATGTTGTCTCGAAGAACATCTATCTCTCCAAAAGATATTTGGCAATGGCTCTGTAGCTTGTAGATCATCAGTTGTGAGAGTCACCTTTACAGACGTTAATGCTTACAGTAATTTGTTTCGTAAACAAATTACATGCTACATTTGAATTTAGACGTATGTTTGGTGTTATTTAAAGTGAAATGTTATGTTGTTTTTTCTCATTAGCATTGTTTGGAGCGTTCGCTCGCATCATTGATCGAAAATAATTTTCACATTTCAGTTTCAAATGTCAGTACAATTATGCTAAACAAACAATGGCATGGTTAACAACTAGGCGCCTCTGTTTACATTTAATAGATATTGTGACATATGGTGTGTATCCCATCATACATTCAGTGAGTGAAATGACACACCAAACATAATTACGTTTCGTTTGGTTTCGTATTTGGTATAAACATTGCGTTGGGTCAATGATTAAAGCATAAATACTATTTAAGTTGTACATTCTGTCCGAATATAATCGAAGCAAATGCATCATAAATTATAAATATTTTCTGTTATAAAACTTTAATACATATATTTCAGAGAAATCATATGATACTATAGAAAACTATGATAAGAGGTATACGTGCATATCACAGATAAAATGCAAAAGAAAGTAAGTAGGATATCAAAGATAAAAATTAACGTAAAGAGATGTCACGTGGTCTAATGGCGGTAAAACGTGTTTTTGAACAGTAGAGTAATCAATGGATTTGTTTGATTTTAAGTTAAAAGGCTTTTAAAAGTAAACACACATGATTTATAAGTTATGTGGATTTAGTGATGACGAGATCGAAAGGTAGTAAGCGAAAAATCAGTAGAAACAGTGCAGACAGTGAAGAAATAATCGAAAAGTTGCCAAACAGGGAGGCTCCTCTGGGGACCTGCAGAGTTGCAGTACACCAGTGCCTATTAGCGAAGTACTGAACAGCACAAACTGTGTTCTTTACAACGATGTGAGCCTGGATAACAGTGTTTTCAAACCCTCAAATGATCAAAATAAAGGAAATATGAACATGTCGGAAAATACTAAACCTACGAATAGAGACTTGATGGAGCTGTTGGTCAAGATGTGTGGGCATATGGAGCTAGTAGAAAAAAGGTTAGTTTACATTGACAACATTGAAAACAAAGATATTAAACATTGACACTGACATTAAGAAATTATGGTAACATAGGATGATCGAGTTAAAAATGTTGACGAAAGAGTAAGCCGAATAGAACACAAAATTGACGGTGCGGACGTACGTACAGCCCAGTTATCGGAACAGGTCCTGCAGTTGGAGAAGGAGCGGAGTACACTCCGTGAAGACATTTCATATCTCCAATCCCTGGGTATGCGGAATTATCTGGTTTTACCGGGGTTCCAGAAGGCAATACCGGAGGAAGTGAATAGGTGGAGAGCACAGAAAGGAAACTTCGTCAGCTTCTTCAGGAAGCTTTCAAGATCGCCAGAGAAATAGCAGAGGGAATACGTTTTGAACGCGTTCATAGGTCAACTGGGGCACCAATGCAGTGAAGGACGCGAAACATCGTCGCTAAATTTACATTCTCTAAGGACAGAAAGGTGGTGCATACGTCATGGAAACAACTGGATGTGTCACTTTACCGCGTTTTTGAGCAGTTTCAACCGGATGTTATTGACAAAAGAGGAAACTTGTGCCCAGGATGAAAAAAGCGAGGAGGCAGGGTAAGAGCTTATCTGATATAAGACACCCAATACGCCGACGGCTCAGCAATACGGGCCTAGGGACACGACGATAGTAAAGTGGATGTTCTCTCATGGATTGTAAACGGCTTAAGTATTTGCAAAAAAAGCTCCTTTAAGTTTACTGACTTTTTTATCTTCTTATGATGTATGTTTTTTATATGAAACATGGACAAATGAATCAAGTAAGATTAACATGAGTCGCTATACCACACATAACTTTTATATAAAATATCAGCATAGAAATGCACGCAGAAGCAGTGGTGGTATTGCTATTTATTATAAAGAACACGTAGAAAATAGAATAAAAATTGTAAAAAAACATTTCGACACTATCGTATGGTTAAAATTAGACCGTGAATTTTCAATGTAGAAAAGGACGTACATGTGTATGCATGTTATATATGGGGTGATAATTCACCTGGCTACAACACTTTTAATGTGGATCTCTCTGAACTAATTGAAGAAGATTTGGCTCTTTATTCTAACATGGGTCAAGTTTATATTACAGGCGATCTAAACAGCAGAGTAGGAAATAAAAATGCCTTCATAATATATGATTATGTTAAAAATGAATGTGATGATATTGACTATGATTCTGACCATGCCACTGTAAGGTCCTCTATCGGCAGGGTGTGTACTAACCATCGAATCAAACTATTACACATGTGTAAATCTCTGAATCTACGCATTGGGAATGGCAGAATAGGTAACAGTTGTAAACACAAGTGCTTCACCCACAATGGGAAATCCATTATTGATTATCTATTGACCAAACAATTTTCCATGTGTACTTTACTTTAGTGTGGGGAATTTTAATAAATGGTGTGACCACGCCCCTTTATACTTTTCATAATCTTGTAACAACAACTCACCTAACTATGACACATACGGATGTTAAAAATAAATTGAACGATGTAATGCGGAATAAATACCGCTCAGGAATTATTACACACCTACCCATATTTAATGATATAGTAAACAATGTAGATATTGCAATAGATTATCAGTTTATAATGCAGTAGATAAATTTACAGCTGTTATCAGATAAGTCGCAGATCCATTAATTTCGAAATGCTGTTATTTTAGTAATTCTCCATCATTTGTTGATACTGGCTGTTTAAGAAATGCACATTGGTTTGACAATGAATGTATACAAGCACATCGGGTAAATAAAAATGCTCTGGCCTGTTTTAATAACTGTACAATGATAAAGCAGAGCTGTTTTGTTCAAGATACGATTTTAACGAAACTACTATTACAGAGTTGGATACACCTATAACTACTGAAGAAGTTAAGAAAGCAATTAAACACTTAAAACGTAATAAGTCAGTTGGTAATGACTGTATGCTTAATGAGTATTTTATTGAAAGCTTGGACATTTTGTCTGCTCATCTATATGATATATTCAATAGTATCTTAGCTTCTGGATTTTTCAGACAAATACAAAAAAGGAGTAATTATTCCACTTCATAAAAAAATCCCGCAATTAGGTGAATAATTACCGAGGAATAATCCTTGTAAGTTGTTTTTTTAAGCTTTTTACAATTATTCTAAATAAGAGAATGGAGTCCTTTTTGTGAAGAAAACAAAATAATTACTGTTGCTCAATTTTGTTTTAGGAAAGGTCATTCAACCAGTGATGCAATTTACATTTTAACTACTATTGTCCACAGTTATTTAGCTGACAATGGACGCTTATATGTATTCTTTGTTGATCTGGAGAAATGTTTTGGCAGTATATATCAAAATGTGCTATGGATGAAAATGTACAATTCTAGCATAAGAGGTAACATCGTTAGAATTGTCAAAGATATGTATGATAATGATGTGTCTGGTGTTAAGTCGTGTACATCTTACTCTGACTATTTCAGTTGTTCAGATGGAATAAGACAAAGGGAATATATGTCCCTTCTACTTTCTTCAATATTTGTAAATGATTTACACTTATTCTTAACTGAAAATGCAAACTCTGATATAAACATTGTTGATATTGCACCCATCTTACTTTTATTTGGCAATGATATGACCATATTAGGAAAGTCAGCTGAAGAAGTGCAGACACATCTTAACAACTTGTACCAATATTGTAACATGTGGGGTTTTAAAGTTAATACTGATAAAACTAAGATTATGGTGTTTCGCAAGCGGGGTAAAATAAATCAACATGAGAAATAGGTCTATAGTGAACAAAACATATAATTAGAGGACAACTTTAACTATTTAGGCACAGTAATTAATTAATGGATCATTTACATTAAACCAGGAGCATTTATCTGGTAAAGCTACCAAGGCTTTGAGCACGTTATTCTTCAAATGTAAAATATTAAACAGTGTATACAACAACCAAGATGCCATGGCATGCAATAATGGACACACTAACTGGGTATCAAAGGTAAAAAGGTAAGTAAGTAGTTATGAATTTGTGTATGTCTTTTACCCAGGTTTAGTAAATATGAAGACACTTATAAATGATTTCAAAAATAGATGTAAAGATGAATTCAAATAAGAATGGTAAAGCAATAATAGTACTATGTTAGACATGTACAGAGTCTTTAAAAATACCTTTGGATATCAATCCTATCTGGATTTTATACCTAGAAAGTTAAGAACATACATAGTAAAATAAAGAGTGTCAGTACTTCCACTGAAAATACGATATTTTTATATTAATCAATCTGTTTTTAAGATTGTCGAACTTTTTAAAGTAGGCAAAAAGTGAGCTGATAAACCTTCCATTATATATTAAGGAAGCCCTAACTGTTAGGAGAAATTTATTTAATTTATGTGTTTCTATTAATTAACTTAAATGGCAAATTGTAAATTGTCATGACTTATCATTAATTATCTCCAACAATGCAAATTACTTTTGTATTCTTAAATTATTACACTATTACAAATTTACATTGCTTAACCTATCAATATTAACGAAACAATTAAGATTAATTATTCGTAATGATGCAGTTGTAATAATTACTTTTTCTTGTGCGATATAATAATTTAAAAAAGTTTAAAATATGGAATTTACCATAGGTTGAAAACATAACTCACTGTGTACTTAAAATATGTATTCATCTGTATTTTGTCAGTGGTTGGCCTGAAAAAAAAGATGCACAAATTATCATACTTACAGGTTTTTGAGTTAGAGAACTATTATTATTGAATTTGTCTTTATTTACATATACATATTATATGTGTGAAGATTATTGTTAATGTAATATTTATTTCTACAAATGTGGTTGCTGTTATTGTCACCAGCACCAAGACACCAATCACCAACACCACATATATTGTTAAACGTATTATTATTATTTGTTACTTTGTGCAGGTAGTTTTACAAGCTTTTATGAACTTTAAAATTGTGTATTTCATTTATGTTTTACATAGAAGTGGAAGGAAAATACACTCTTAAATTTAAGTATGTGAATAATAAATTACTTAATTATGTAAGTAATTGAGTAAAAACGGTCACTTATTATTAGCACTAACTCATTATACTTATCTGACGCTTTCTTGAGCTCACAGCCACATAAAGGGGTCTGGTTCTGTTTACCGCAGGGAACACTAACACTGGTAAAGTTAATCCGAGGCTAGTAGGGACGAAGGCAACGAGGCCAAAACAGCACATAAATACGCAGGAGTCTCCAGAACTCAAAATGCTAATTGCCTATTTGTAAATATAGCACAATCTGTAGTTCTAACCAGATTTTGAAAAATGTATTACTCAAATATGTTTAAACACGAGGAATATACAAACAGGCTTGTAAAATACAATAATCATCTTGCAATACAATTGCATCTTTGTCAGCAGAAACTTGCATAAGCATAAATTGTGGCAAGAGAAATATTAGTAGAACTTACGTGCTTACATTTTTTTCCTGTGTATAAGACAATAGTTATAGTTTCAATTCATATAAAGCAGATTTTAACATACTGATGCAGATGCGATGTTGAAAAAGGATAGTAACATGAAATAGAAGTGGTTTGTTTTATTTTAGCATAGAAATATCCACTACAACTGATGATTTCTAATAATAACTGTATTAGCACAAACCTATTTGAGGTTATCAATATTTTATATTTTATTTCAGATTATAGCTTATCTTATTAAATGTTGACATCCGATGAGCTGATGTAAGATGTGATCTTTGAGAAGGTCCATACATACATTCATAAATATACTCAGCCAAAAAAGAAACCTTACAGTGTATGTTTTTTCTTTTCTTTCAGTAACCAGATATCCGAATCTGGAAATGATTGTTGGACATGTTAAAGGCATGCATATCCAACACAGATAGCATTTTGTTTTTATTGGTTATGTTTTAAATTTGTCTAAATACTGTTTTTTCATTCATAGGGGTCAAAATTAAATTTATCAGTTTTTAATTGGTGACATTGAAACATTTTATGACGGATGCCGACCATTTCATTTGCATTTGAATCATGTTTGAGTATTCTGTTTTTGAAATCAATATCTGTTATGTCAACCGTTTGCTCTAATCAGTGTATCTACCCGTCGACGCATCGAATTGACGTAACGTTGTACGAGCATATTGGGAAGGTTGTCCCATTCAATGATCAAGGCATTTGTCAACTGCTGGATATTTTGTGGAGCATGTATACTGCGAACGTTTCTGCCAAGCACGTCCCAGATATGCTCAATCGGATTCATATCTGGAGACATTGCTGACCATTGCATGACGTTGACGTTGGATGCTGCCAAGTGAGCGCGTGTAATTCTTGCAGTGTGAGGACGGGCATTGTCATGTTGAAAAACAGCTGGAGCATTTCTCCTAAAGAAAGGAATAGCTTCTGCGTTTAGGACATTGTTGATGTATCTCTGGGCGTTTAACTTGCCAAGCAGAACAATAAGCCTGGTTTTCTGTCCCCCCATTATCCCGCCCCAAACCATAACACCCCCGCCGCCAAAACGGTCATGTTGTCTTACACAGACTGGAGCGAACCGTTCACCTTTACGACGATAAACGCGTACACGGCCGTCGGCATGGCTTAGATTAAACCGTGACTCGTCCGAAAACAAGACAGTGTTCCAGTCACGTCGACGCCAGTTGCGGTGCGCACGTGCCCATCCAAGGCGGGCGCGGCGATGGCGTAATGTAAGTATACCACCAGTATATGGACGTCGCGCTCTAATTGGGCGCCTTTGTGTGCGCAACCGATTGCGAATTGTCTCAGCACAGACGTTATACGCCGGTGCCGTCAACGTCGCGGGTGTGAACCTGTTACGTAAGTGCAATAGGACAATGGCGCGATCGTCCCTTTGGCTAGTTGCTCTTGGTCTACCCGACCTTGGACGATCGTGAACATCACCTGTATGCCTAAAACGCCTAACAAGATCATGAATTGTGGTACGGCTGCAATTAAACGTCCTACTAACGTCAACTACGGAAACTCCACCCTGGATCATTCCAATAGCCCGATTTCTCTCGGCCTCTGACAATCGCGGCATTGTAAAACCTGTCAATTTGAGATGTGAATTTATCTGTGCGCTTACTGAAGACATGTACAGTGTTTTGTAACAATGACTATCGGTTACCATACCGCGTGCACGAGGTTCACGTGCAAAAACTGAATTTTTACGCTCGCTTGAATACCACTGATACCATGAGTGCAATATGGTTAACGTGTAGAGTGAATCGATAGTAAAATTTTCTGACACATACATGTTTTGATTTAAGTAAGATATATTGAAAATATCTTAATATTAAAAGTGTAAGGTTTCTTTTTTGGCTGAGTATATTATGACAGAAACATTACAAGTGCGGCTTTAGAGATTCATAGTTCAGTTCCACGAGCAGTTTTATCATATATTTTAAGCTCTTTTTGTAACACACAAAAAGCAATCAAAACGATAAGAAGAACAATGCTTGCTTTCTTGACTTGCGAAGTAGACTGTCATTTATATAAAACTATAATTAAGTCTTATTTCGAATTTAGTTGTGATTAAGATTGGATCTCTTTTCAGATAAATAAAACTAGTTCCATTTAACATCTCTACATCAGGCAGTAAAATCTAAAGTATACGAGTAAGTCCTATACAGAAATTCAGCAAAGTGTTAGTGGTATGACTTAGCATATCATTCATAAAAATGGTTATTCTTATAATGTAAATTAGGAAAAGTTTTTTTTTTCGATTCTCCATTTAAATTTAAAATTGAATAATAATCGGTGTCATTGATGTTTGTTATAAATTGAGATGTGTTGGAAGCAATATATTAATGTTATATCTATGACGACAACAATATATTAATGTATATTGGACAAGAGTTCAGTGACGTTATCTCAACTTTTGCTTCCTCGGCAAATTAATCACCATTTCTATAGAGACATTCTTGTATGCGACTTAAATGAGCACAAGATATGTACACTATCGAAGAGGTTTTCAACGACGATTTGTGGTTATGGAGTTCGTGTTTGAATATGCGGTTTGTAAAATCACTTAACTCTTTCCAATCATTATAAACTGACACTTGCAATTTTCTTGTGCAATTTTCAAAGACGTATATATTGGAAACTATAAAATTCAGCAAGGGCGATTTTTATTCTTCCACAATTCACAGGTTAATGTGATACTATAGAGAATAGATGATGCAGTCAAATAACTTAAAAAACCATCTTTCACTGGATTTTAAAATGTGACAAATGCTATTGCCTATAATTGATATGTCACGAACGATTCCCTAAATTAACATTGCATGACACAATATTTTTTTTTATTATTAACAGTATTGCAAACATGGCAACGTTTTGTATGTTTTATATTAAAGCAAGTTTTGAATAAAACAATAACTGTTGTTTGATGACAGTTTATCCCTCTCAAAACGAAAATATCTTACTGTGTTTCGTATATTAAATGCGGACATGATGAGGCGTTTAAACGTTCTGTGGGTTTCCAACTGTGACGTATTTACCAAACTTAAATACATTTTATTGAACGGTAATTTGTCAGGAAATATGATTATACGAAAGTATTTTTTCTGACATTACACTTTTTAAATGCCGCTTACTTACATAATTATGATTGTCCACTTTAAGTTTAAATGATAAAACGCACGTTGTGTGTTACCTGCAAAATTGTTTTGCAACTTTTTACCTTGCGTATTGTTTTGTATGTTATTGAATTCAGTTAAATCTCAAATCGATGCAAAAAGTAACATGTAAAACTGTACTTCTTATTAGCAAAACGCAGATATATGGAATTGAAAGTTCTTTTGCAGTTTGAACACCTTCGATAAGAGGGATGAGGCAGTCTACGCCGAAGGGTTTCGAAAGCTTCTGCTATTATACAACAATTGCGGGAAAACATAGGGGGCTTCAGACTTTATCACACAGTATGGGAATAGGTTGTTGATTAAGAGGTGTGTTTTGTTTAGATGGGAAATGTTTACCTTTGCGGGCTGCTTGATTTTCTTTAGTGTTTGCCTTGTGTCAACCTTCCTTTATAGGATTAGAAGGTCACACATTAGGTTACACATATACGCCGAATAGAAACGACAACAGATGCGTACAAAAGTGTCCATAACTAGCTGTTTCGTGAAATGAGTAACGCATATAATATTGACTGTTGTAGGGGTTGAAAAGAACAACAGCTGCCAATTATGGATCTGACTTCCTTACATCAATGGACAGTTTTCAACGAAAATTATTTCAATTAAAATTATTTAAAAAGCTACACAAACGTCTCTATACGTTTTATATTACTCCGGAAGACTTTTTAATATCAACCTATCTATGAGATAGAAACACATGTACATAAAACATCACCTAATGTATGTACTAGAAATAATGAAATGCGTGAAACGCAGCTTTACTTGCTATTGTTGGTGTGGTCGTGAATTCTACGCTACAATAAAAACATAATTAAAATTCGACAAAAGCATGGAGGCAAAATTAAAATAAAAATGCAATTAATCCCAATTAACTTAAACATAAAATAAGACATCAATAGAGAAGTGACCCAAGTATCGTGTTGAAGAGCATAAACACATCGTTGATTCTATACGTTATTGCTCTAAGAGCATTAACACCCATGCCCCGATATGAGGTCATAAAGTTGAGACCCTTCAGATAGCTTTGAAATGTTGGTCAAACATTGACTGTCTTTATATTTAGTAACATTATTACATTTCACATATAGTTAAGACCATTCCTCATTCCTACAATTTTCTGAGGAGATACTATAATGGAACATGCACGGCTCCATAACTGGTTTAATGTCAATATGAAGTTAATTTATGGCTGTATATGGAAAATATGTGAGACCATGTAACAGTTTTACAAATGACATGTTTCGATTAAAATAGTTTGCACCATATATGTCCAGTGCAGTACAGGGGGCGAGTCAATAGCAAGGTACAAAGCATCAAATGCACTGTAAAATATATTATTAGTTCTTTTCTTAGGTGTTAACATCAGCGATTTGCAAATATTTCCTCAATATATATTTTTATATATCTTTTTTTCAATACACCTTTGGTGTACAGGTGGTCTATGACCTAGAGAGGTTTTATTTATTTAATTATTTATTTATTTATTTATTATTTATTTTATTTCTTTTATTGACATGTTTAATTTTAGTCATTTGATACAGGACTCTACAATAAATTGTGATACACCATCAACTACAATAGATCTTATTTGAATGTCCGATCCTGACAAAATGTCTCCATCTGGTATTATTGATACGTCTTTCAGCGATCGTTGTATGATTGTTGTACTCGAAAGAAAGACTTTTGTTGATAGTCATAACAATATTACAACACGTTTAATGAAAAATTACAGTGAAAACGATTTCCAAGCTTACTTATTAGCAACTGACTGGGCTCCAGTAATTTTATGCGACAATTCTTCTGAAGCCTGTGAACTTTTTAAGACTATTTTATGTCAGTTGTAGATAATATATCTTCTGTAAAGAAATTAAGAATTAAACAGAGGTCAGAACCTTGGATTTGTGCATATATTTTAAATTCAATTAAAATGAGAGACAATGCTTTTAATTGATATAAAAATAATAAAGTGATGAAAATTATATAAATTTTAAATCTCTTCGGAATAAAACATAATATCTCATTAATACAGCCAAACAAACTTTTTCACTAAATGTCTTGAAGAAAAAAAAATGATTCTAAGTCAGTTTGGAGAATTCTTAATAATCTTGGCTTACAATCTAAGAACGCTGTGTCTTTTCTATTATAACTTTATGTCTTAATATTGATGGGGTTAGTTGTTTTGATCAAGAGTTTATTGCTGAATCTTTGTGCACGTTTTATACAGATGTTGCCTCTATGCTTGTTGAAAAACTACTGACTAGGTTAAATGAGTATGGTAAATCATTTGTTACCTCTTTTTATACTAGGCTAGGTGTATCTTCAAACAGTTTTTTCATTTTCACTAGTTACTGAAAATCAGGTACTTAAGTTCTTAAGAAAGCTCACTGCTAACAAAGCTACAGAATTAGATGGTATACCTTCACGTTTTGCGAGAGATGGAGCATAAATTATTATTCACCCCCTTACTCATGTAATTAACTTGTCTCTCATGCAAGGTGAGGTTCTAGAGTAATTCCTATTTTTAAGAAAAATGATAATGATCGTTTGCAATTATCGCCTGGTCTCTATTTTGAGCATTGTTTTCCAAGATTCTGAGAGTGTTGTTTATGACCAGGTCGAGGCCTATTTTAAATCAAATAAGTTGTTCTATAGATTTCAGTCAAGTTTTCGTCATGGACTTTCTACAGACAAGTGTTTTATTCATTTGACAGACTATATAAGAATGCAAATGGATCAAGGTATTTTGGAATGATTTTGTTAGATCGCCAGAAAGCATTCGATACTGTAGACCACCCAATTCTTCTTATCAAATTAAGAGCGGCTGGACATTGGGAATGATATTCTGAGATGGTTTCGACCATATCTTTCTAACAGAAGGCAGCTTTTTGATGTTTCAGGTACTCATTCATCTACCGCTCGGATTACATGTGGTGTTCCACAATTCTAGTCGAAACAGTGATATTTTAATTGAAATCTATCTTTAATATTTAATCTAAAGTATTCATTTGCATTTGGGTAAAGGCTGTCTATGACATGCCACTAACACAGGGACCACAATGGAAATAGGAGTATCTTTTGTTTTGTGTTATCCCCAGGTGTTGGTGTGCATGTCCTGGCTTATTTATTCTCATGTATGTTAAAATTGTACCGTACAAGTTGTATTAAATGTCGATATATATGCATTCCATACCGAAATAAATCTATCTATCTAATCTGTATTTGCGACGAAAATTCACGTGCCTGTGACCTACTAAAGCAAACGTTAATCAGAATGCATTTATGATCACAAATGGTACGGGTGTCTCGAAATGCTTTCATAAAGTACTAATTACAGTCAAAAGAAGCGACTCAGTACAATCATTACCAGCCTGATATACGAGGTTATACATTCACCGCTTTATTATCGCAAGGTATAGTGCATAATTCAAACAAAACAAAAGTCATGGATTCAGCCTATGCCTCGACATTTCCATATTTTAACATTTAGTTCCTGAACTTAATGTTTGTTTTTTTCTCTTTTGTTACATCGCGAAGACACAACAATGGTCATATTAACGACGTTTAATTAAATTATTGGTGGATGAAGACCTCAGAATTATATCTGGGTAGACCCACTGGCGCACCGCATGAAAGCTGGAAAACCTCCCCAAATGAAAGTTCTCGTCCCGACCGGGACTCGAACCCACACAGTAAGGGTCTGAGTAGTTTCAAGCCAGCAATTCTAACCGCTCGTTCTGTAGTTTAAAAATCCTCCATAACACAGAAGTAAGTATATAAAAACACCAATGGAAACGACTAAAAACAGCACTTTTTGGGGGGGGCTGCTTCCTTACGCAAGGTGTATAACGGAGTGCAGATCAATAAGAAGCATAACATTTACACGCATAATCTAGCATTCGAGATCTTGTCAATTATTTTAACATGTCTTTTCCAGTTGAATATGATACAAATTAGAAGCCATACTAAAGAAGATAAAATAAGATTCATGAATATCTTTTATATACTTAATCATTTTTATCATTTTAACCATAAAAGTCATACCATATTATTATAAGTACAACAGATGTTTTGTGAATGTTATATGATTTTGGCTGTCCAAATTAGAAGAACTTATTTTAGAACTTATTTTAAATTTAATAAATCTCACTAAGAATTTGTTATGCAAATAAAATTAAGACACCGAGCTGTTGTTATTCGAATAACGCCGGTATTGCCAACCTCTACAAGGTCTGATGAGACGTTAAACGAACGGTGTAATTTCCTTTTCCGTTCAGCTTTGTTCCATGAAACATATTTCCAATGAAATGTAGCAAGTAATTACTTTTGTTAAAAAACTTTATTGTATACGTTTTACATATTTTATGATTAGAAAACAGATTTCATATCCGCTTGATCTCCACTGTTTTAACAAAATGGAAAAATACTTATTCGTTTAAAAATCTTTGTATGGAGAAAATATTTCAGTCGGAAGGAGTGTCTAATCAAAGGTTTGCCATGATTTGACCGTAAAGAACTTAATACTGAATTACACTTTTTAGCACGGACAAATAAATATTGTTTGAGTCCTGCAAAAGGTAGAGATTAATAAATGTCTCTACCGTAGGAATATGTTTCAGAATGCAAAATGAAGTATTGAGGTACCAATGTAAATCATAAAATATAACTCTTAATAGTTTCTTCTTCTTGTAAGACATATAGTGTACGTATGTATCTTCGAGAACAAAAAAAGACATTGCTTAAACGATATGACTTTTATATGTTAGGATACACAGTAAGCCAATAAATAAATACTTTGTTCACATAATTACAATATGTTTTATCCCTAAAATGGCATTCTGTCCTTGAAGACACGGTGTGTCACAATTTAAATGAACTGATTAAAATTATAGATTTCTAAGACTAATTGTGTAACATTTTTCCAGGGAAATTCTTTTACATGAGTTCGCTGAGCACATAGGGGTTGTATCGTCGACGAGATTTATATTCGGCCTTATTATAGGCTCGTGTTGTAACGTATAGTGCTGCAGGTGTAAACTCTATTTACCCTTTTAAAATCCTTTTGTATTGGTATTTTCTCTGTTATAAAATTTTATAAAATGAATTTACTAAGCTTATAAATATTAAAAGAAGAGTGGACAATATCCCTTTAAGCAATTACGCATTTCCTTTGCAAAATACATCGCTGCGACCCAATTATCGTCATTTTAGCAATTTTTAACTACAATAGGTGGCAGAAAACAAGCGGATTTTCTAGGATCACCGGCGCACTGCATGTAATATGGAAAACCTCCCCGCATAGGATTTTCGCCACAACCGGGACTCGAACCTACGTTTTCAGTGTAGGAGAAAGCAAGCAAGTTGAAAGTTGGCAACTCTACCGCTTGGCGCCCTTTCTTTAAACAAGAAGAAATATTCGATGCATCCTAATTGATATCCATTATAGAAAAAGTTAACATTTATCGATTGGCGGTCAATGTGGTGCTTTAGAATCATCTTAGCGTTGGTAATTATAGGATTATCAGCCGGTTTCTAGAAGCTAACTTCATTTGTATCCCCACTGGCAATCGACTATAATGCTGTTATCCTTAATATCACTTTATTCGATGACACAACCTACACAACATGATTTCGCTGTCTGAATAGATACATCTTTAAAATTCAATCATCTCTATTTGGGGTTTGAAAGCATAACGGTTAAAATATCAAGAGAAGACGTGTTCAGATAGAATATTATTAGGTTAATAGAGATATCATAGAGACAAACCAAGATGACGTGAAATAAGGTACAGTAAAACCTCTCCACAGCAACATCTGGCGGAGGCACGAAAAAGTGTTGCTGCTGAAAGGTGTTGCTGCTCAGAAGTTTCAATGAGACGAGAAAAAATGTGTTATTTTTAATACTTTTGTACCGATATTCGATTTTCCTAAGTATATGTTTTAGTTAATTTTGCTTTGGTAATAAAAATGTATTGTTATAAGAGAAAACAGAAGATAATTTTTTAAATAATTTATTGATGATGATTTGCAGTAACCCTCTGCTGTAACGTAAGGTAAACCTTTTTATAAGACATTTCAAGACAAAATGACCAGTATTCCAGTATTGGGTCATGCAAAGACTGATTTACCTTTAAAAAATCGAATTTATAGTCAGACATCCTAAAACAATGATAGTTTGCATTTAGCACTTAACGTAAACATTTTTTTAAGTAAGCAATCAATACAGTGATATCTTTTAATCTTACGATCAATTAAAGAAAACAAACCTACCGTTTACATCATCAATAGGTGACACTTCTTTCACACGTTCACGCAATACCCTAGATCTACAACGGCATGTTTGTAGCATGCAGCTGGTCTCCCGTCCAACTTAACTTAATTCCAATTAACACCTTCTCAACAGGGTACAAGCAGTTATCAGCCGACCGCGTGACATTTCTGGTGTACGCGACAGACTGTTCTAAAAATAGCTGCACTGGTGTTGCTACGCAGAGGTTAAACTAGCCTCAGGGAAGAGATTTACACGGCCGCTTACCGCTTCGCGGAGGAGTTGCTGCTTAGAGGTTAAAATACGCTGAAAACAACGGGGGGGGATTCAACTGCCGCTGCTTAGAGGTAGCCGCTGCTTAGAGGTGCCGCTTCGAGAGGTTTTACTGTATTTATCAATATATTGCAGAAAATAATCTTTATTCGGTATCTCTTGCATAAACGTCGTACACAACATACCAATACACTTATATCATATGTTTTGCCTGTGTTATTTTTACATTTAGCGGTAAACCCTTTAACTCCCTCAAAAGTGACAGGTGAGCGTTGGTTCACCTCGTAAAATGGTAGGATCAGCGTTTGTCCGCCTTTACATATTGATGGGATGGATGAGCCCACCCCTGTCAAAATTGATGAGATATTTTAATTCGGGCGAGCTTTTTTCCATGAATGGTAAGACAGTTATCAAATCTGTTTTCTGTTTGTTTTCTACATGTATGTGCCGTTTGTTTCTATGAAATTAACTTTGGGTTTGCATTTTAAATCATCTTAACTCTATATGGTAAGTCGAACAATTAAGAACCCATTGTTGAAATCGAAACTATTTTCGACAGTGTCAAATTGCAACCACATCTAAATTACCAACATGAGCGACAAAACACTTTTATATTGTGTAATAAAAGCAAAAATCAACTTCCAATTGCTAAAGAACCGTGTATGATCCAAATCAATGATTTACAGGTTTCTTAAAAAAGCATTGTATCTTTTGATTTTCAGCCTACCTGGCTTTCGTTTTCTGTGCCCTATCTGTACAAAAGCAATTAATCAAAAGTTAATTGGATTAGCAGTTTTACTTCGTATTTTAAGAGCAATAAAAGTACGGCATTATCCAGCATCCATGTAAACAGCACTGGCGTCCAGTACAAAAAAAAAGAATAGTGATTAGAGAATTTAAGAGAGTTATTGTACCTAATGCATGTTAAGAACTGTACATCGTATTTCATTTAAATAAAAATATGTCTGGTATGATAAGCTCTTCTCGCCTTAACTGTAATAATGTATTCACAGTAGCCTACTCAATTCCGACATTAACCTTTTTTGACAATTGTTAGAAAGAATGTAGTAGATGCCAATAAGTACAGAATTTATTAAAATGAAATAACTAGAAATTTGCTAAAGTACAAATACGTTAAGTTTAAAGGAGGAATGTTTTATGTTCGACAGCATATAATTATTTTTTTAAATAACTTAAGTAGTCAGAAATGCTAATTATTAGCATCTTTTATGTCGATTTAAACCACTTAAATCTTAACTGTAAAGGACTTTTATTAAACAGATAACTTAAGGCCTTCTCAGTCCTACAGAAAAAATATTGAATGGTGTGTGTGAGGAATGAGTTCAGACATGAAAAGTTATTAGTAAGCGATTTAATATAACCCGAAATGTCGCTTTTCATTGATACTTTCATTAATGTATAATATCATTTTATGGTTATATCTCCAAATTCTGTTTTTACTTTGTTCGTTCACAGTATAATTTGTTCTATTAGCAACTACTTAATGTAGATATTATTTACAAAGTCTAAAAATGTTTAGGACGATCCCCGAATTAGATTACATGTGATTTCGAAATGTTTATCAAAGGAATCAAAACCCACATTAAAATGGTCTTGTAGTTATATCTGTTTTATACTATGTATTGTATTCTACTATCTCTTATTAAAAAGTTATTCTATGCAATATTTACATATAGAACATACAGAAACATTGTAATGTTTCATCATGAAATAGATTGATGAGACAAACATGTAAATACGTGAAAAGAAATTCAAATATACAGGGTGTCTCAAAAGTAAGGTAACACAAATAAAGCTTCATAACTTTGCTAATTCTTAACCGATTTTCTTCAGAAAACTATCGTTTGAAGCACAATGCAATGAAATAATGTTTCCCGCACTTTGAGACGTCGTGCTTGCGCAAAATGACTTCATTATTGGCGTCAATTGTACCCCATGAAAATGGCGCCGCGGCTCACCTATGCGTCACGCACGTTTGTGGTAAAAACATATGATGAATCAAAATCTCCAATATTTGTGCAAAGAAAATTTCAACATGAATTAAAAAAAAGATGCACCAAGCAGAAAACACATCTACTCAATCGAACAGAAGTTTGAAAGATCGGGGGCAGTTTTTGATGAACACAAAAAGGGAAGACGGAAAAAGTCACGCTGCGCGGAAAACATCTCAGCTTTGAATGAGACTTTTCTTGACCGTCCAGCAAAGTCGAATAGAAGAGCTTCATCGAACAAGAATTATCGAAATCATCAGTACACCGTATGTTGAAATTTGATTTGAATTTTTTCCAAATAAGATCCAAATTAAGCAACCGCTGTTGTTTGGATATCAAGTTGAACGCCTACACTTTCGTCAGTTGGCATCCGGAAAACTTGAAGAAAGTTCTAACGCATTTTCAAACGTATGATTCTCCGATGAAAGTCATTTCCTACTATTCTGCTACGTGAAAAAACAAAACATGCTTTGACAATCTTCTGAACAACCATATGAATTTACTAAGCGCACCCTGCATAGTGAGAAAGTTGCCATATGGTGTGCGATGTCGTCTTTGGGAATCATAGGGCCGTATGTTGTCAACGACACCGTAAACAGTGAGCGTTACCTGTCTCTGCTGAGAACAAAGTTTATGCCTGCGCTTCAAAGACTTCAACATAAATGAACATTGATTCATGCAAGATGGAGCTTACGCCCCACACCGCGGATGTTGTGCTTGACTATCTTTTTGAAAACTTCGGCGAACATGTGCTGTCAAGGAAATACCCCAAGAAGAAGGAGTGTAGCGTTACATGGCCCGTGCACAGTCCAGACTTGAACCCACTAAATTATTTTCTGTGGGGACATTTTAAGTCAAAAGTGTACTGCCTGAAGCCAGTAAATGTTGCATGTAGGAAGATCTCAAAGGACACAATTGCGAAGCAGTTATTAAAAACTTTAGCGTGACAGTAAACGATGGAAAGCGACAGAAGGTACGTTACCTGGAGAACGTTATTAACTATTAAGATGACGTCAGTAACGAAAACAGGTGTGTTTGATTTATCGTACATAAAAAAGTAAATTGTTTGATATTTCAATCAAAGTTCTTTTATTTCATTTCTACACATAACCTTCTGTAGAGATGGGACAAACATACAAATAATATATTAGCCAAGATATGAGAGTTTATAAGTGTTACCTCAGTTTTGGGACACCCTGTACGATAAGATGTTTCTTTAAGAATCGTGTTAATTGCGTATAACACAAAGGCAAGTCTTAGATAGTCACTCAAATGTTCACAGAATATGATTATGCCAAAAAGTGTATATTTTAGCCAAATTTATTTTCATTTTATATGTTATTCGTTTTCCTTCGTATTGAAACTTGAAATAAAAACTGTGTCTTTAACATAAAAAGTCTAAAAAATAAAATTAAATTACTGTATGTGAATCAAGTACATTGAGTAGAAAAAGAAAAAGAGCAGTCATTTAAACGTCATTAAAGAGGTTTCGGTATGATTTCTTACAAATTTCCAATAATTGTAAGTCAGACCATTGAATATTTTTTATATATTTGCATAATTTTATCATTTGTTTCCAAATTATATTTAGTAAAGAGTACAAAACAATTGAAGCATGAATATTTCCCCAAAGGACTCTTTTTAACAACATAGTTTTAGATATATAATCCGTGTGATTCCTACTGGGTGATGAATTTTGTACGAGTATTGGATACACAATAAAACTATAGTATTCATTTTACGAATCTTTATTGTGTTAAAAATAATTGATCTGTCTTCAAAGTAAGAAAGAAAGATTCTGATAAGAAGACGTTTGATAAATGTTATGACAATAAAACACTTTTTCGAATATTACGGTAGTCTATTGTATTGTTGTTGTTTTTTTGCTTAATTCGGGAAAATTTTAACGGTATGTATAAATTAAAATGTTCATTTAAAATTAACAATATATTTTCGTTAAATTTATTTATAAGTTAATAATGACGGAATTATTTACCAAAATTAATGTTGATTGGTGCTGGTAAATCCATTACGGTTGTATTGATATTAGCTTTATCAGATACTGACAATTTAGCTCTAAACAATCTGTTATCACCAACAAATCCCAACACTTCTTGTACTATTTGTCTTATAATATCTGTGTATGGTTGTAAATTAGGAGCTTATTTAATGGTCAGTGGGGGTGGTGTCGTAACTATATTACCTTTGATAGACAAAGGAGGGCTGGTTAAACGATTTGGGGAATTACAGTCAAAAGTAAAAGGAAAGTATCCTTATTGTTTTAAATATATCTTAGCGGTTCATGCAAACAGATTCCCGAGGTTTGTTATTATGAGTTATCTGTATTTGTTAATTTTGTTATAGATAGTTTCCACATCAGTGAAAATCCACTATCTTGGCAGCAATCTTTGATGGCAACTTCAAGGGATTTTCAGATAAATTGTATAGAAGCGTATTTTTTCTTGTAATTTCTTCTTTTGTGGTCCTTAAATTAAAAGCTTTACACCATTAGAAAGATCTTGAAATTTATATATTTAGAATGCAAATATTTTTAAAATTGATAAATGCACAAAGAATTAATACAAATAAATAAATTAAATTATTGGCTCTTCTTTAAACAAAATGAACAGTGTAACTTTCTTTGTTGTATTTTGTTTACCTTTTAAACTATCAAAATATACGTTTTATATTTAAAAAAAATCATAAAAGCTGTTAAATTTGATATTCAATTCAGTAAAATAGACCAAAAGATAACAACACAATGGTGAGTTTAATACAGCACATGTCCCGATTTCGGCCTGCATTAGCTTCTGCCTTCAAGGATGGCTGCCTTAAACTGTCTTATATCAGTGCCTATGACATCACATGGAAAATATGTATTGCAGTGTACGTGTGTATAAAATAGTTTTAAGGACATCGCAGCGAACAAGTATGGTCAAAATAGTGACGTCCAGCTATTTTAGAGGAGAAGGACCTGACAGATGTTTAGGTCAGCTGGAAGACTTTTCCACATTAAGACATTCGCCACAAACGAGATTCGAGCCCACATGGTAAGAGGCTAAGAAGTGAATAGATAGAAGATGATGCTTTAATTGAATTATTTCAAACTAAATGTTTTTACTATAACTGGCATCATTTATGATTAAATGTCTTTCATTTCAGTTTTAAATGTCTACACAATATGCTTATCAAACAACTAACGGTAAACAAGTAGGCGCCTATGTTTACATTTAATATATGTCATGATACATGCTGAATATCTCCTGCTACAGGCAGTGTCTGGAACGAGTTAACGTTGGTAATAATGGCATTTTCTTAAATTCCAAGTTATTCCTTACAATAATTATTAAGTATTATATCGGTCATTTTCATGTTAACACAACACCATCAAGATAACAATGTCACATTTTATAACAATCTACAAGAATGTTAAACTGTTTTCTAAAGGTAATAAATGATAAAGTGAACAGCCATGTTCCATTTTTCGTTTGAGTGTGTTCAACTACTTTAAAATGGAAATGAATTTATCGTTTATGTAAATAGTCCTTTTTGAATATTGGAATATTTGCCTCCGACTGATTCTTGGTTATGCTTCAGACGTTTTAGATAATTTTATGTTGATATGTTTGCGCTGGAGGAACTCTTATTCATTTAAAAGAAAAAAAGTTTGACATAGGTTTAGAAGTGCTATATTTAAGAACAGAGTTAAGCACCTCATATATGTAGTAGAACAAAAGACCATTTCCAAAAAATAATAGGCAAAACATATGGGTAAAATGAAGATTTAATAATTAAAAACGATTCAGTCTTTTTGAACAGCCGGAAGAAAGCCACCAAAATAACAAACTTTTCCAGAAACGGCAACACAGTTGCTTTACTGGACATAACATTTGTTGCTTGGTTACCATGATAAAATACCAAGTTGTTAACTTGAAGAAAGACATTACGAATGCGGGAAAAGATTAGAAAAAAAACCCGTAAAATATGAAAACCTTTCAACAACAAAAGCATTATAAATATTATCTTTTAAGCCTTATGCATAGAATAATGTTTTTGAGTTGTCGGTTTATGAATTGGAATTATACGAAAGTTTTAACTTTATGAAAAGTAACTTTAGCTTATAAAGTCGGTATCTACGTTGTAACTGTTCATTATACATGTGAAAGTGCTAACATCACCACCAAAAGAACTTATTTACACGAGGCATTTATGACTTTCTTAAACACCTTTGTCCTGTGCCTTTTCAGGGACTGTTAAATGTTGCAATGCTCTTGTGATTTTGTCATTTATTCTATTTATGTTGTCATTTAAATAATTCTATAAGGAGTATTTCGTGTATGACCTTTAATGGACATTGGACTTTGGTTCCTCACTTCCATCTTAAACATAATGCTACAACCATTTACACTTCTGTTGTTTTTTTCTTGAGTAAAAATCATATACAAACAACAATTTTGTCTAGTTCTTCTAACAGAAATGATACTTCTCTCTCTTCTTCTCTCTCTTCTGATCTCTTTATTTTTCAATGACGTCACTACTTTCTTCATAACATATCGTCAGCGCCTGGACATTTTTATTTAAATAGATCGGTTATCTTTTCATTGCTTTCATTTAAGACATTCATTAGGAAGTGCGAGGTGAGAGCTCTGTAAAACCGATTTAAGCACCCCAGTTGGTCTTTTTTGCCGACTTACCGTTCCAAGGCGGTAACTGTTGGGTTTGCATTTTTTGTTAATTGACTGATCACAGATGTGTTCTTACTTTTAGATTTTGGCTTGTATGTGAATATCTTTGTCCTGTACCTTTTTATGGTCTGGTATATGTTGCAATGCTCAGAAGATTTGTCATATATTCTTATTGCTTGAAGGTGCAAGCCGTATCAAAACACTTCCATCAGGGTATAAAATATCCCGAGTTATATGGAAATATACTGTACAAAAAATGGTCAAACTTTTTACATCACTATTTAGAATAATAACAGATGACAAAGTATGTTGGTGATTGTTACAGCCATTGAATTCTTTCGTGTGCTGCACTGCTTGCAAATGAAACCTTTCCAGTCAAGGTTCTGCACTGACTTGGAATTGAGCGATGAACACTATGGCAGTCATCTCTCCAGTCGTGCCTAATACAATAAGTAATAAGTAAAACAAATGTATGACAAAGACCTATGAGCTTTGCAACATATAAGGGTAAGACACATTCATCAGTCTTAACTGCTCATAACGCGAAATTGAACATTAGATTAAGTTAACCAGCTTTTGTTTATTATATTCCATTTTCAATAAATCCTCGGTCTGTTATTTTATTTCCTAGTACCTATCGACGCTTCCCCATCTTGACATTTTGTAACATTGGTTGGTGGTTTTCTTCTTGTTTTTGGTCATATTCTTAATTAGTTTTAATTACGCCACAACGCTTTTGGCTAATGACGTCATAGGTAAGGGCCAATCATACGTTATCGCTTGGACTGTTTTATTTTTTTAAAAAGGTCTGTTATTTTAGTTATTTGATACTGTTTAGGCGCCGGGGCATTTCAAAACTGTTTGTACTGTACACATTTTAGTAGTTCATTGTATGTACTGTTTTACAGTTTGTACATAGTATTTTTTTATTGTTTCACTCCTATGCAATTACAGCCTATTAGTTGTCTGTGATTGGAATTACATTTGTTTATTTACGACATACCCGCAGTAATGATGGGGTTAGGTTTCAGCACCCAATCCGGTGTCACGGTCTCGTTTTTCTACCGTGTCGAATTTTCTCACACGCCCCAATGCGCATGCGCAAACTTTTAATAGAAATATGAGCCCGTATATAGATGGTCCAAGATTTCCTCCCGGGCACACATTTCCATCTTAAGTAAACGTGAAATATTCCAGGTATACATGTTGATCGTAAAGATACAACGATTGGTACAATAGAAACGTCTGACCGTGTAAAGACGGACTTAAATTTTTACCCAGGCACACATTTCCATATTAAGTAAACGTGTAAAATTCATCTATACATGTATAATTATGATAGAGTCAGAAAAAGTGGCCTGTAAGAAACATCAGCCCATGTATATATGGGCTTATATTTTCACCCAGGCCCACATTTCTATCTCAAGTAAATGTCTAAAATGTAGGGATACATGTTCATGTATATGATAGAGATAGAAAGCTGGGCCTTTTAGAAACATCAGGCCATGTATAAATGGGCTTATATTTCCACCCGGGCACATGTTTCCATATAAAATAAACGAAACAAAACTGAGTGTAAATATAGATATAGAATAACCGGCCCTACAGAAACATCAGACCGTATATAGATGGGTATATCTTTCAACCTGGGCATACATTTCCATCTTAAGTAAAGGTGTAATATTTATCTATACATTTATATGGCAGAGAGAGACAAAGATTGGTCTAATAGAAACATCGGCCCATGTATATATGGCTTATATTTCCACTCAGGCACATTTCCATCTTAGGTAAACATTAATATAATAATATAATAATAATAATATTAATGTAAACAACTTAATGGTAGAGAGAGAAAGACTGGCCTGAAAGAAGCATCAGCCCGTATATACATGGGCTTATATTTCCTCTCGGGCACATGTTTCCATATTAAGTAACACTTTTTACAACAGTATGGAATGGTAGGAAATTTAGGCACGCGTAGTTTAAAATAGCAGTCTGGCGCATGCACACACTAGATACAGAAATTTTAGCACGGTAGAAACGTCAGACCGTGATACCGGTCGTTTGCCTTCTGCTGTATTTCAGTCATAATAGAGCGATATCGGTTCAGGAATTTTTGCAATGGTAAAGTGAAGCCATTTTCTCTATGAAAAACACGTCATATGGAACTATAAAAGTAAAATGTTTTATTTGCGGCTAAACTCGTAAAATGTTACTGAACAACATCAATATCTTACATCATGGTTGTGGTGTGTTTTTAACTTTCTTTTAAAATGTACGTTGGCGTTGTCATGGTTCTCTGTTAGATTTCGTTAATGCGTTCAGAAAGGTTCATAACTAATTTATAGGTTATTTGTCAAACTTTCCACATTTCATATGATACGTCAACAGAACCCGCCATTTCTTACAAAAACGTTAAGATTTATTTGAGATTAGGAATGAATATATGGCGTAATAACTTATCATGATGTTAAATGATATTCTTATTACAGAAACAATTTAGTTTCAAGCAATAGATGTTTCCATAATGATTATTTATTACTAAGATTATTAAGTATTTTATATTATCATTTTTCAGCCATGAAACGCCATAGCTGTTATTTGTAAAAATAATGTCTTTCTGTTCAAAGAGAATACATAACTATAATTGTTAATATTCTATTACATTTGAATTTTATATAAATGCAAATTATCTTAATGTTCTATATCGTATTTTTATTTATCACATTCGTTACTGACATCCGTTGAGGTCTAATGCGATGAAATACTGAAATTAAAGCAGTTTTTATAGAAGATTTCTATTTATGTTACAGTAGGACTATAGTATGGCGTGATACAAGCATGGCAAATTAAGAGAGATTTTTTTATATATATATATAAACTTAAATCACTTCAATTCCGCTGTTATATAACAAGGACATATACCAATCTATTATTCATGTGCCAAACCTCGTTTCATAAAATATGACGTAATTTTAGTGACGTCATTTCTTCAATATTCGACTCCATTTTCCATGGAAATTAATCCAATGTAACACAACAAAGAGGATGTCAAACGAGAATGTTTCACAGAATAAGATATAGAATAAGTAAATGTGTCTTTAAATAGAATAGAAAAAGAATTAAGTGCATCTTTAACGTGCCTGAAGATGGATAGCAGAATAATTGGTGTGTTCAACTTTATTTTTTATAAAACAACGGCCTTCAAAAAAGCTTATTCTTTAAAATCGGTGACACAAATATTTTAATCTTATTTAATCGTGTATGAATAAGCAAATATTTCTTATAACAATCTTGGAAATGATTAAAGAATAAAAGTATATGTTTTATCTATTTTACTTTTCACATTTATTAACCATTGCTACTTTGATTTACGTTTACAGTATATTTTAACCGGTTTTTGGACATTTACTTGCAATTATGACTGTGTCTTTGTTATAAC
Source organism: Sinonovacula constricta (assembly GCA_007844125.1). Taxonomy (NCBI): domain Eukaryota; kingdom Metazoa; phylum Mollusca; class Bivalvia; order Cardiida; family Solecurtidae; genus Sinonovacula; species Sinonovacula constricta. The sequence continues at coordinate 39,841,780 of CM017565.1, read as the reverse complement.
TGTTTCAACAATACTCCACATAAAAGGAACCACATAAGTTAAGGTAATTTATGTTAAACTACTTTCTTTTAATGTCCACATAATTAACGTCAATTAAATAAAACATACTTTGATAACAGTATAGTTAAAATGGGTCATTTGAATAAGAATATATTTTCTTACAATATATATTGTAAAGAAAGTCTATAAAATGAAAGAAAACTCGTTTTTACGCATCCTGAACTTGACATGTGGTTTTGGTTTAAATTTTGATTATATACAATATATCGCAACTCTCCTGAAGAAAGGGGATTGTTCATGGAGTAAAGTCATAAAACTGTCAAGTTTCATTAGAGTGCAATTAATTATCTCTTGGTTGAGTCGTTGATAGATTTTTTGCAGACAAATGCGTTCTTTTCACGCACAAGCAAGTACATTGAAAATCGACACAAAACTATGCAAATAAAAATGATAAATGTACAAAACAACACTTGGCTTGACTTTGTGCAAAATGTCATGACAAAAAGTCTATACAAGATAACATGTATCTAAGCAACACGCTGATCATTTTAACTGTTTTTCTATAATAAACCAATGTCAACATTTATGAAAAAAAACATAACGCTAACATTGTTGCAGATTTGCAAAAGCCTCTTACTGTGGTTTGATGTGTAATGTTTAACATGTTATATGAAACTGTAATGACATAATTTGTAAAACACACACATTGTATTGTACATTTCATAAATATTCGTAAAGTTCCTTAATTGCAGGCAGCTACTTTTGTTCAATTTTGTGTGTTATGGGCTTGGAAATTTTTGTTATAGGATGCAATTCCGATAATGGTTGTAGGTGTTAAAATAATGAGGTTGTTACTAATGGATTAGCGCACAGCTAGGAGGAAAATAATTAGTGCAATTAGTTTCTTTGATATTTTGTTTTTTACCTAATCCTAGGTTAGGAAAAATGAGGCATGTAACTATTGGATAAAAGCAATGTTTTATACGAATTCTAGCAGAGTTTAGGTGGCCATTATATAAATTCAAAAAGTAAAAGATTAAATTAATTATAGAAATCAAATATGTATTGTAGTGAAACTCTTTTTATATTCAATCATATCTTAATGATCGTCTTTACTGCCTTTTAGCTTAAATTGGAATTTCTATATGTATATATGAATTTCCACTATTTGGAGTAGAAGCCCTTTTTATCGTACAGATGTAAAATTCACTGAAGTATCAAAAACCCAGGCAAAACCGTACATAGGAAATAATTCGTACAAAGAGATCATTTTGTTTGGGTGGGTATTCTTTCAAAACTTACAACAAATGATCCCCTATACAAGTGTATTATTCTTAGTAAGTTTCCTAAAGTCCTATGTTAATCATGGTAACGGGATGTTGTTATTTACACTGTTTGTTTGCTAGAAAAACCTTCAGGAAGTGCGAGGTTGGAGCGCTCCACAAACCAGGTTTAAGCACCCCAGTTGGCCCTTTTGCCGACTGACCGTTCCAAGGCGGTAACTGATGGTTTTTCTTTATGTGTATTAGGTCTCGTCTCTGTGTTTATTTGTTTTTCACATTTGCATTTACCTTGTTTGCCTTTGTCTACTGGTAGATAAAATTTAAATATCTATTAAAAATTAGAGTTTTGATAGGACCTTTTCTTATTTACCTATTTATAAGTATTAACCCTATACATTAATTACAATAAGCTTGCGTAATTATTTCCTTGCAGATATCGATGTGGTGAGAGAAACGTTTGATGATCGATAATGAAGATTTAAAAAGCTAGACTCAGGAATTATCGATAGTATTAAGCTTAAAAAATCAAGGCCGTATAGTTTGTAAAGACATTCCATTGAGTGACTGAGACTTTGTCATATACATGTATGTCCTTCAAATATCCTGCAAGAACAGCATTAGCGATCAATAGTTCTCTGTGGTAGGAATAACGTCGCATAATCCTCTCATGTATAGCCTTGGAACAGCTACGGCCTTTATCTAGAAAGAGAGGACGGAAAGACCGTATGACAAGGATTGTACATGCAAATAGGTAAATAAGAAAAGGTCCTATAAGCATTAATACAGATATTTAAATCTCAACTACGCCTAGACAAAGACAAACACAGTAAATCCAAAAGTGACAAAAACACAGAGACGAAACATAACACACACAAAGAAAAATTAGCAGTAACCGCCTTGGAACGGCCAGCCGGCAAAAGGACCGGCTGTGGAGCTTTAGCTTGGTTTGTGGAGACCTCCAACCTCGCAGTGGTGAGGTTTTATTGATCAATACTTTTCTTTTTGAAAATTAGTTGGAACATTTCACAAATGTCTATAATTATTTATTGTCTTGCGATAACATCAAGAGTCTTTAATGTATTATTGGATAAAGGTGACAGCATGGTATGGAAGCGTATTCATTGCATTTATAATAAAGATGTCAAAATATAATGGTACAGTAAGATACATACATTGTAGCAAATGGACAACCATGTTGATGCACATGCTTGTCACTTCCAATTGTCAGTTAGGCATTACATACAATAAAACTTAAGAGGCATTGTAAGTCTATGCAAAAACAAAATTGTATGCGGAATGTTATTTGACGCATTGGTGGTATATCATTTAAAAACAATGGCCGATAACCGCACATGCTCAGAAAAAATAAATTAATTTTGTCATATGCAGAAATGGAACTGCTGCCCTCATATATCTTGTGTAAGATTTTTAACAGATGACAGAACAAACGCCATTCACTCCTCGTCGTGCAAACATTTTCGCAAACAGGCACCAAACAATCGCTTATGTTAACTTTATCCCCTTCTAACCAAAGCCACATTATAGAGGCTTTCAATTTAACGTCACACTATCTTGACTGTAGATAATCCTTTCTTTTCTCAAATGATCCATCTGATTTACCCTCCAGAACCTACCCTTAATAAAGCAAATAACTGAGTTAGTGTTCTAAAATTCTATGATTTCTTCCGTATTCTTTTACCTTTCACTTTTTATACTTTTGACATATGACGTCATGACATGGTATGACGTCATTATAATGTTCTTATAATATGTCAGCGCTTGTACTGCTTTATTTTATTTGAAACTACTCTCTAATTTGCATTTTTTCGGTTGCCGAGGCTTTTATCTACTGTACATAATGTACATATGTTGATAGTTTATTTTATGACTAGTTATTATGTATGTACATAAGTTCATTATATCTGTTTTAACTCCCGATGCAGGTGCTTACTGTTAGTTGTTTCACTTTGACAGGATGTTTTTATTTACAGTGTTGGATAGAAAAACCTTCAGGAAGTGCGAGGTTGGAGTGATCTACAAACCAGGTTTAAGCACCCCAGTCAGCCCTTTTGCCGACTGACCGTTCTAAGGTGGTTACTGATGGTTTTTCTTTTTGTGTGTTATGTCTCGTCTCTGTGTTTTTGTCACATTTACATTTACCTTGTTTGCCTTTGTCTACAGGTAGTCTACAGGTAAATAAAATGTAAATATCTGTGGAAATTTTTAAAGGACCTTTTCTTATATACCTTTTCATTGTTAAATATATAAAGAAACAAACATGTTGCACATTTCAGTTAAACAAGCGTTGATAAACACTGCGAATTGTTTACACACTCATGATACCCCGGTAAAAACAACAGTTAAATACATTGCACGAATCTGTTCAGGTGGTCAATTGATAGACGCTGGATCAGTCTATAAATAAAACCCAGAAGTGTTGCAACCCATAAGTTGTTTTTCTTTAAAATTTGACTAGACATCAAGACATGCTTCAATATCCTTTTAACTATGCTCATCCAACGACATCCTTTCCTTAATCATGAAATTAGATTACAAAACCTTGTAAAAATGCTGCCACATCTTTTGTCTTGATTTTCCCTAAAGAAATTTGCCCATAGGAACCGATAACAGTAATGGTCTCTTAATGATTTCATTTTCACAGATTACCGGTCGTTTGCACGCTCGGGAGAATGGATACTCAAATAGCAGCATCCAGAGCAACATAAACATCAGCAGCAGCACTGACATCTTGTTAAGACTTCATAAAATTGAAGCACATATATTTTTATAATTCAATAAATAAATTACATAATAAATAGGCCATAATTGTAGGCACTAATACATAGAACAAAAGTTTCTGGAATATTGTTTTACCTTTGCAAGCTGCATTGGCCTATGGAAGAATTTTTTTTATAAAATCAAGTTATCGTAATTCACTAAACATAGACTTGAACCTAATGTATTATTATATGGGATAGCAATTAAATGATAAGTTCAAACTGCCTTCTGTGAAAGAGAGAGGATAAATGATGCCAACAATTCTACTTTCTAAACAGATTTTATTGTTATTCGATTTATCATTATACCCTATGAACTTACTGAAACATTGTTGGTCGGGATAATACCATTAAATGTATAAGCTTATATATGAGTTTAAACATAATATGCATTTGTTTGATTTACCGTCAACGGTACTTTCGTTATCTGGAAACGGTGTTTCTTTAAACGGATACAGTGAGGATGCAAAGCTGCATTTACTGTAAATAGCCTGCCGTGAGCACCTAACGACCTTTTTAGTGCTAGGGAGCTGTACTACCATTTTAACAACTTTAGTATGCCTCTGCCTGGGTGCAGGGCCGTGCTTTACTTGAGGCCATTTTCTCCATTCCAAATCATATTCGCATCCCTGTATAAGAATCCTCTTTACGATAATGAACAATCCATTTCATGAACGGTGTTACAAAGCTGTCTCTGTCGGATGTTTACGGATGCAGTTTGTTGCGTTATTTATTGTGTAACAACCGTTGAAAACAGGTTTTAACGATCCTAGAAGACCCTTTACATAATAAAGTGTCCTCAAGAAAACCAATAATTTGCTGAGATATAAATATACATAGGTGTGTACATAATTATACACCTCAATAGAGGACAATCTCAGATCCTTCCAGATGAAAGAGAAAATATTTTTATGCATAAAGCATTATTTAAATTATCAACAAACACAAGATCATAATAAGCATAGTAATTATTTATCAGACCAATATAATAGTAAAAAAGGGTAATAGGACCGACTTGAAGTAAATCTTAGATACTTTTAAAAACAATATTGATTTTCGTGATTTCTAAGTTTTAGAGTCTGACTTTGCTTTTTATACAATTGTCATACACCCATTCAAAGTGAATTAATGGTTTATTCTGTTAGTTATAAATGTTTTAGTTCTGCATTCGAGAAAGCGTATAATTTATTTTTGTGACAGCAATTTGAACATCTTGAAAATACGCGAGCGTCATGAAAACGAAAAGTCGTATTTTCTTTAATTACGCGAGATCGCAATTTACAATGCCTTGACGAATACTAATTAAACGAGCCCCTGGAACGGACATATTTAGACAGTACTCATTTTATTAAAAACGTTCCAGCGACACACGAAGTTGACAATATTATCCATTACTTTGATTAATCTACATACAGAACAAGAGATAATTTTGGATTTCTTTGATTAGGAGTTAATTAAACCTAACTTCAAAATAGAATTAATTCCAGTTTTTTCGCTCTCCACTTCCGCTACTCTCTCTTATTTTATTTGGTATGTATATTTTAATATATTCCTTAAGTAGGAATCGTTTATCAATTTTATGTTAAAAAAGCCAATATACGAACTACGTCCCTGGGTACACATCACAATGTTTTTTTCTCATGGTGTGAATGGGGCTATAGAGTCTTGAACATTACGTTGTTATCCTTCTGACCTTTTAAATTACCCCGGTCTCCTACGGATTGGCATTATAAACATACATTCCCTAACAGCTTCATACTTTCTAAAAAAAGGCAGACAGCAAATACGTACTTCAAATACAATTTATAATTGAAATTAGTAAACGAGTAACCGACTGCTGGACACACATATCATAAATATTTCCAATATTATTCCCCAAAGTGCTTTTCACATAATTCTTAATATTCTTACCTTATGATAGCAAATATATTATTTCAATACCTAAGAGATTTCGTTCATGTAAACAACGTAATTGCCATTTTTGTACGTCATGGGTTGGCCAATATGTCAAAAAAATAAAATACAAACTATAGCAATACAGACCTAGTCATTATATTTTCTTTGTATTTTCCTATTCCATCTTATATGGTTTTACTCTTATGATGTATCTTGGTTACATTCTTGGTAGGAGTTAATATGCAATGAGGCTTCCAGATTCTCCACGTTGTATCGAAACCGCGGTACATGGATTCAATTCGGTGCACCGTATTTCTGGGACAAAACCCATATCACGTGTTAATGGCAGCATGCATAAGTATAAACGTTTTAAGTAAAACTATGTTTACTACAAATAGATGTGCTGCATTCAAGTCAATAAACCAGACTAGACAATTAAAAACTTCAGGGTGAAATGTAGATCATCCTTGGCAACCCGCTTGTTAACCGTTTATTATTGTACGTGGCATCACCAGAAAAAAACATGTACTCAAACTTATACACTCATGCTGCCTTGCACGAGGTTATAACGCAAGCTAGGCGACCTGCGCAATTTACCGCCTAATCATGTCAAATGAAATTGACACGGACGCAAAACTATAAAAAGTGCTGCAATTCTCGAACGCAAACTAATTCGAGTTCAAACGCAGGTGTATATTTAAAAAAAAAAACACTCTAATTTAAATGACATGTTATTAAAAAGAAACAAAACTTAGCGATCGAGCTAAAGCAAAGTTATATTACAAAGGGCAGACATAAAAAACTTCTATTTTTTGTTTGAAAAAAAATATCTACATCTTTTATTCGATATAGGTTGTATGTTTGAGAAGAAATATAGCATAAAAGTTATGAAGAGGACTGTCTTTAATAATAACATAATCAATGACATTTAATGATATTTAAGACTAGTATAGCGGATTTGCTGTTAATATGCTTTGCCGATCTCATAGCCGACATTGCTAAATTTGTTTGCATGATGTCGGACACAATCAAGTGTGGTTTTATGGATAATTACAAAATTTAAATTTGGAAATGTTTTCACTTTTCAGATCATTTGTGTATAGTAAAGGTATCCTAGATGCACTATTGGAAGAACGATTTTGGGCGATATTTGTCATTCATTTTCGGCCCACTGTCAGTTTAAAGTAGATTTTGTTGATAATTATTAGACAAGTTGGAAAAGAATATAAGGACTGGCTTATACATTTTCTTTTGCATATTGATGATGCTCATAAGTCAATTATTGCATAACAAATGCATAAATATTATTGTTACAATTGTTACAACTTGTTAATGTTTCAATGGTTGTTTTCCTGATTACATTTTAATTTTATATTATTTATTTTACAACACCCACAGCAAGCAATTGCACTTAAAAAGGCATCAGAAACAACTCATTGTTGTCTATATGTGTCGTTTCGTAAAATTTGACTCTAGGCCCTTACAAGGCGGAAACTGTTATCTCTATTTTGTATAATGCCTTATCATTGTTTTGTAACTTTTACATTTGACAGGCATGATAAAGCATTTGTCCTGAGCCTTTTCAAGTTTAAATATACGTTACAATACTCATAGAACCTTGTCGTATTGTATTAACTGGTGAGACGTATCGCATTGCGGGAGATGCGTAACGTAGCACCTCTTATCAGCAATAAGATTACATTCGACATTAATCTGTCATTTAAACCAATGACATTTCTACTTATTAAACCAGACAGACGATATGTCTTTTTCGTATGTTTTATAGAGATGATGCAAAATGACATGATCTTCGAAGGCATTAACGCATTACCCAATTTACTGATGACAGAGTATCCCTCTTAGAGACAATAGATATGCAGATAAATCAATACTTTGATGTTATGAGACAGTTAAGTAATGCAGTTCAGCATAGATTTGACATTACTCACGGTCTCACTCACTTGCATTGTGTCACCATCATAGGCTTCTTTCCAATCACAATGTCAATTACAAATACATTTTTTTTTATTTATTCTAATAGTATCTGAGGTAAAAAGGGTAAAATCGAGTACAAATTTACAAAAACGTACGCAGAAACAACAGCGAAATACAATAATCTCTAGTATGCATACAATATCTGCTTTTCTTCATAAATTTCCTGAAGTTTTTACATTAAAATTACACAGAACTAGAAAGGCTCTTTTTAACGTAGGCTATAAATTATGCAAGATATGTTGCAGAAATAAGTAATAAGAGTGTCCTTCCTGATGAAGTCTAACTAGATATATACTAATATATAACATATATCCAGCAATGTTTGTCTTTTACAATTCATTTATGTTTTGTACTTTCGTTGATTTTGTTACATCGCACCGACACAATTGTCTTTGTCTCAGGTACTGGTGCCCTTTTTTTCTATGGCTTTATTATAAGTGATTTTAAACTGCATTTCAAACAGTTTAATTACTAGGTTTGCTGCGTGTCATTCATCCTTAACTCGTCAACAACCTATAGGCATAGAACGCACTAAAATATATACCAAATCTCTAGACCTATAGGCTAGAACGCACTAAAATATATACCAAATCTCTAGACCTATAGGCTAGAACGCACTAGAATATATACCAAATTTCTATATCTATAGGCATCGAACGCAGTAGAATATATACCATATACCAATCTCTAGCTTGCGGATAGGGAAGTTGCGGGTTTCAAATACCGGTTCAAACCCCAGCCGAGTTAAACCTAGGACTTTAAAGTTGGTAGTAGTGACGTCCCTCCTAACGCTTTAGGCTAAGGGGTCTGCTTTACGCCTGACTCATCGGTGTCAGTATAACGGACCCGCCGGATTCAGTCCTTGGGCACCTCATAAGTGTCACTGTGATATAATGATAGAAATGTCGCTGAACAATATCGGCAGAAATGCCGGCAAATCCCATCCCAAATTTCTAGACCTATAGGCCTAGAACGCAGTAGAATACATACCAAATCTCTAGACCTATAGGCCTAGAACGCATAAGAATACATACCAAATCTCTGGACCTATAGCCACAGAACGCAACAGAACACACACCTATATCTCATATAGATCTAGAATGCATTAGATTACATACAAAGGTAATGGACTGTCGCACGGTTTACTTCTACCGCAGTATTAAAACCTCGATCGATACTCCAGGGATATCTTTGTTGACAATGTTGGCGCAAATCTTCCTGAACATTTAGATATATTGTTGTGTTGTTGCTTGTGATGGGTTGTAAAGGGGTTTATTCTACTTAGGGACTCTCTAAGATATTAAACAAGTTATGCCCTTCAGTATGTTCATTGTCTATGTTAAATCTTCACAAGTGCCTTTGTATTTTCTTAGGCTACATTTACTATTCACATTTGAAAGCGAGGAACGATGGGACACATACTATTGTAACCACCTGGACATTAATATCAGGTATTTAAATTTTGAGATTATTCTCGTCATGTGTGTTAGTCACGTGGCTTACAGATCAGATAAATAATTCCTCTTTCCACGAGATAAGAATGCACCTAAATAGCCTTATAGGTTTGACGATCATTGGCACCCTTATATACTCTGGCTAATATATTTTGATTGTAATGCCGATTTTAATAGCTTTTGAAATGCATTGTTTTTCCTCCAATTGTAGTACAAAAGGACATACATTTAATTTTAGGACAAAATTAAACTTACAAAAATATTTTAAGAATTTATATTACACACAGATATGTGTACTTACTTAACAGATTATGTGATTTATGTAAGTTCTATTCTAAAGTATTAATCCTTTAAAGAAATACTTTCAAATACGCTTAAAATTCCTCTGCACAAAAATACAATAGATAATGCGTAATAAGAAAATATGGAATGGTCCTAAGAGAATTACCGAATAAAGTAAATTTAGTCTACAGCTAGACGAAAGCACACACTTTTAATGTAAAAGTGACAAAAACACTGTGACGAGACGTTACACACCTCGTAAAAAAAAAACAGTTACCGCCTTGGTGCTTAAACTTGATTACCTTCCACTTCCGGAGGGTTTTTTTTTTTCTGAAAGACAAATAATGGAAGGAAAGCTACTCCATCAAAGTGAGACAACTTACAGTAAGCATATTCATCGTAAGCAAATGTTAACACCACCAAATTTGTTTGGAGAAAAAGAAAAACACAATCCAACAAAATAAAATGTCGTATTCTGAACCTATTATATGAAACGAGATCCTTAAATAATAATGATACACGTACACCGAGGATTTATCTTCAAATGGCATGTCAAGAAATGAAAGTAGACACTACTGTAGGTATACCTACTGTGCTATATGGCGTAAGGGGAATGTATACTGAACAATGTTCCTTACCTATAGGGGACACAACTGGAGATATTGAGAGACAGAATTTCAACAGTGACTATCACAATTATGGCTTTCACGTTGTTGTTTTTATGTAGACTGATCTTCAGACAGAGGATCTAGGATCAAATGCAATAATGATTAGTACTTCATTGCAACTAAATCACACAATTTAGGTATAAGTTGGGTTACATTCGCCATTTTCAATTACAACGACAAACTAGCAGGAGTTTCTTCGACATGGATTTCGCTCCCATACAATATTCAGACAAAATTGCTTTTCTGAAAATAAAACACATCTCTCAGAATGCAGGAATGTGCACATTGACGTGTTCAAACTCAAGTTTATTATTGCGTAGGGGGGGGGGGGGGAGGTTGAGGGGGATTACTTGGACACAATTTGCATATGTGTTTTCTAATTATGATAATTCAGTAAATAAAATATGATGTCAATTGTATATGCATTTATGCTGACGTCTCGAGTCCCTGTTAATATATTGAGAATATTTTTTCTTATGTTATTTGATGGACGATGTTTGAAATACTGAATTATGGTTTAATACGTGCTCTTCTTCAACATACCTCGGTCTCAACATAGTTAAACATGCACTGAGTTAAACGACACAAGTAAGTCTTTTAACCAGTCAAAATTGATGATTCTGTTCGGATAGATAATGTACAAAGTATATATAGTTTTCGCATGATTGGATGTTAACAAGTTAAGACTGATGTTCCAATGCAAATAGAACAGGTGTACGTTGACTGTAATTAATAACTGGCTCAAACAATACTTCTGTAATATTTTCATTCACAATCATATATGACATTGTCATGAACACACGTAAGCACACCTACATCAACATTTTAAGTTTTACCTTTAGACATCTATACTATAAATATTACATCATTTTTATATCTGTATGTGTGTGTGTGTGTGTGTGTGTGTGTGTGTGTGTGTGTGTGTGTGTGTGTGTGTGTGGTGTGTGTGTGTGTGTGTGTGTGTGTGTGTGTGTGTGTGTGTGTGTGTGTGTGTGTGTGTGTGTGTGTGTGTGTGTGTGTGTGTGTGTGTGTGTGTGTGCGTGCGCATAAGTACATTAAGTTTTCAATCCCATAGCATGTTGCGAACTTTTAACGTAACTGCAACTATGAAACATTTTTCCAAATAACTGTTCCATTTTTTATTGAAAATCAAGAAAACAAGATTCGGAAATTAGAATACAGCAGTAATTGATCACTACTTAACCTTATTATCAACCGATATATCCAAAATGATATCGCAACGCAATTTAGCGATTGGATTATAAATTAACCCATGAGTGTTGGGTAGACTTTTTCCCTTTTCAGACTTTTTTTCAAACCTTGCAGTTTGTTTTATAATTCAGACAACACGAAATCAGTTCCATTCAGAAAACAACATTTTTTTACATTTTCAAATAGAAGCGAATAACTGCAGCTAAACAATTTCGAACACGTATTGGACACACAATTAAGCATTTTAAAATTCAAGACGAATCACCAAATGTCTTTCATTTGAAATTCTTTGAATTGTACCAACTCATCCATTCTAATAACATCCTTTTGTTATTGAATTGGGTGATGTTTAATTCATTCCCGCAGCTTAATTAGTCTAATTATAAGAAACAACATATATAGATTTTGCTGTCGGGAAGCCTGTAGCAGGTGTTATGTTGTCATATGATTAATTATTCCAAATTAATTTATATTAATATATATATGATTTGGTATATTAAATTGGGGCAGAAAGTACTGTGTTTAAGGACAAGAAATGTAATCTGCATTCAGGCAAATCTGATTTCAGATTTATTTGGTCTACAGGGATGGCACAGAAATCTTACGCTGTTTTGGGTTAAGGACATAGGGCGTTTGTCGAACAAAATCTGCTTCAAACAAGACTTTGCAGCAAGGTCACGTCTTTATTAACTTGCGGCCTGTGGTTTTACGGGAAATTATACATACATTTGAGAGAAAAAAGTTGTTATTCTTTTCTTATGATCTGAGATACTATCCAATTTACATTACAGTTCATGTGCAAAAAATAATAAGGAGTTTTTATGAAATAACAATCGTGACATGCTTTGTAAACATCGTTGTTTGAAAAGAATGCTAAAGAAAGTGGCAGTTTAAAATAGTCCGCCGACATAGAATCAGCTATGATACTGGAGTATCTTGAACAGTTAAGAGTAAGGCTAGATTAACTTTGTAATTGCATTTAAAATCCATGTACCTTTGGAATCAATATGTTCAGTAGTAACGTTGAGAAAATTGCAGACACATAATTGTGGCATCTTCCACTGTTTTCCACAGACACAATAAATTAAATTCTTAAGTACATATGTGTATCTTTTAAGAAAGAACAGTGAATAATAGCTAACAAATATTGGTCTCTTCTTAAAACATTATACAAATAATTAGTCTTTACATATTACCGACCACAAAAAATGCAAATACAATCTTAAGAAAACACAACAACACTGCAATGTTTCAAGTACAAACACAATATTCAGGAAACAAATACACTGAAGTGTTTAAAGTACAAAAACAATATTCAGGAAACAAATACACTGAAGTGTTTAAAGTACAAACACAATATTCAGGAAACAAATACACTGAAGTGTTTAAAGTACAAAAACAATATTCAGGAAACAAATACACTAAAGTGGTTAAAGTACAAACAAAATATTCAGAAAACAAATGCACTGCAGTGTTTAAAGTACAAACACAATATTCAGGAAATAAATACACTGAAGTGTTTAAAGTACAAAAACAATATTCAGGAAACAAATACACTGAAGTGTTTAAAGTACAAAAACAATATTCAGGAAATAAATACACTGCAGTGTTTAAAGTACAAAAACAATATACAGGAAAAATACACTGCAGTGGTTAAATTACAAACACATCATTCAGGAAGCAAATACACTGCAGTGGTTAAAGTACAAACACAATATTCAGGAAATAAATACACTGCAGTGTTTAAACTACAAAAACAATATTCAGGAAAAATACACTGCAGTGGTTATAGTACAAACATAAACTCAAGAAAACAAATACACTGCATTGTTTAAAGTACAAACACAATATTCAGAAAACAAATACACTGCAGTGGTTAAAGTACAAACAAAATATTCAGAAAACAAATGCACTGCAGTGTTTAAAGTACAAACACAATATTCAGGAAACAAATACACTGCAGTGTTTAAAGTACAAACATAAACTTATGGAAAAAAATACACTACAGTGTTTAAAGTGCATTTCTCATCGCAATGCCCTGAAGTCAAGATGCAGTGTGACACCTTCTAGTGGTATTAAATATACTTTTAGATTAACTGTTGATATGTAAAATAAATCTTCGAAGTTTATTTTGTGTGACAGTTTTGAACAAACCGATAATAGTCTGCAAGTAGTCAAAGCCATCCTTCGACGTGTCTCTTAGTGTAAAGCCTTAAAACCGACTTGTGTCATTTCCCGACAAACGTAAATCCTGGATCAATATTCCATGAAGGCTTATGCCTTTCTCAACGATGTTTTAAGCTTTACTCACAAACAGGTTCTAAGTAATAAACGGATTCAATGTGGGAGTAATGCCAAAAATGAATGTTTTACACTGTCATGTATTTCTAAAATAGATTGAAAACTGACAGTGCACGCAGTACTTCAGGATCAGTCCTGTGTGCTTCTGAAAACCAGCTTTTCTTTTTTCATAACTCTGGACGGTGTCGCAAGCAAAAATGATTTTGTTCTTATATCATTATATTAATCAGGTCAGTCATTCTATGTATAGGGATTTAATCTGATATGTGTATATTATCCGTTAGTGTCGTATAGCTAATATTTGTATTAGAAGTTTATACAATTTTAATATATGCCTATATTAACGGGAATACACAAATGTATCTTTGGCTGTGTGATATGACAAATACACTCACGCACTGTGGTTATTATGCTCCCCGAAAGATTTCGGTGGAGTATATAATCGCCGCTTTGACCGTCCGTCCATCCTTCCTTCCGTCTGTCCATCAGTCCTTCCCACTTTTTAAATTTCTGTATAATATGATATAGGACCATTCTGTTCGCGTTATTTGTCAGAAAACACCAGTTGGAATTCAATTTTATGGGACGCTAGGCTAACAAGTGCAGATATGCATATTGTCAGTACATTCTGGTTTGGTGACAGAGATATTGGCCTTTTATTTTTCTATGTAGCGTGTCCACGTGTCGGGCACCATTCTTTAAACCACATATCCATTGAAACTGCTTGCCAAAATACAACCAAACTTCATCAGAGGCTTCAGTAGGCAAGGGGGCGAAAGAAATTTGACCTGTCAAAAAGCATAACCGATTGGGGCATGGTCATTTTCTTATATTGCTATACAGGACCAGATATAGCTATAAAGTAAAATTTAGAAAATGTTCTTGAAAATAAACTACAAGAGATGGACTTTCGATATTTGATATACGTGTTCCTTAGATGGTCCTCCATAAAGCTTGTTAAAAGAATTTTCATTTTCGTCATAATACACATCCAGCCAATGGCGTTGTCATTTTCCATAAAGAGCTATCGAGTAAGGCGTTGAAACTACAAGACCTTTGAGCTGGAGCTTTGAATATTCGGTATACAAATTCCTCGTGTAACCCTCTATCCGATTGGTAAAGTCATTTTCGCTCAACTGAGCACAACGAGCTTTTGTGACACCCATTCGTCCGTCGTGCAGCGTGCGGCATCAACAGTTTGCTTGTGAATGCACTAGAGGCTACAGTTGTCATCCAATTTTCACTACACTTGGTCAGAATATTTGTCTGTTCGTAACTGATTCACATAAGGTAAAAGACCAGGTAACTAAGTCAAATTTTAGAAATACATTGTGAACACTAGAGGTCACATTTTCATAACAATCGTCACTAAATTTAGCCACAATGTTTGCAATCTGGGAGAAGTTTGTCACTGGGTCACATAAGGTCAAAATGTATGTTACTAGGTCAAATCTTGGACAAAAACTTGTGAACATGCTAGAGGCTACATTTATGGCACAATCTTTACCCAAACTTGGCCAACGTTTGCCTACATGAGCCTTCTAAAAGCTCGTGTCTTCAGATGAGCGATTCAGGGCTAAAATGACCTTCTTGTAATAGCTACATATTGTATATTTTTCTGTGTGCCGGTAACACCAAGGAGAGCATCCATCGGTTCAACAAATATCTTGTTTATAAATGTGATCGTTTAAGCATCAATTTATAGAAGAACTCGTAAATCTGCGAGGCTGCGGCAACTGCTCCTAGCTATAGGAGCCAGATACATACACACGGGAAGAGGAACAAGTTATTATTATGAATAGTATAATCGACCCTGAAAACTATATCAGTCTAATTAAAATTAGTTTTCTGTGATTACAGATTTGTTCTTACTATAAACAGATCATGTTACACAGTGCAGTATAATTAACATATAAAACAGAGACTCTATTCATTGACTTTGTGCGCTCAAAGTATTTTATATTCCCTGCGTTTTTGTTTCAACTGATTAATATGGTAAATTATGTACTTTTATGTCGTCTTTTTACATGTAAAAAAGACGATTTAATCTATCTACGAAATGTATTATGCTGAGATCAGTGTTATACATGAAAACTTCATCGATTTTTTTCTTCCTTATATGCAATTTTTTTTCCTGAATAAAAAGAGATATGCTTCTTACTTGCCTTTGTGAGTAAAATAACAATTAAACCACGATATCCACAACATAAAAGCAAGTAACAATTTAGTATAAAATATTTAAAATCAAATAGGTTAATGTGACGTAAAAAGGTCCCATTCTTTGAAACCCTAGATCTGTGTTTAACGTACAACATACTATCCTAATCACTAAATCATAAAGTAATTCTTTTCTCTTTTTATGAAGAATAATTAAACCACGTGCCCATTTACTGCGCACAGAAATACCCTGAACGTTGACATCTATGTTCAGCCGGAAATCATTTTTGTGCTTATTTTAGGTTTGGAAAGAAAGGTTATTTAGGGAGATTTTCCGCAAAGTTTACTGTTGTTAATAGGGGATAGTTTTTTAAATCGCAGTTAATAATAGTATCTAAAAATCCGATCAGGCAGGAAGGAATGCCAACATTTCACACACCAGGGCTAAGTGTTGCTTGTATTGTAATTGGTATATGCCAACTGTCGTATAACATATTGCATAGCCAAAGAAAAATAAATATTTAGTTTAAGCAAGCAAGCTTGATGCCAGAAAAATCAACCTGTTCATTCTCCCAGCGAATATCTAAGAGGCGTTTTAAGAAGCACAGTAGGTTATAAGTATTCTACAATTTCTGTTTACCTTTCACTATACAAACGATAAGTTGCTTATAAAGTGTTTAAGCAATACGGGTTTGGCTGCAATGAATTGTTATGTTTTAGATGAATCGCTGTTATCAATAATCCACATAATTATTTTTACACATACGTCATTATTTTAAGCCTTATTTTTAAGACAGATTAGTAAAGAAAATGTTAACAAAGCTCTCACAATAGGTGGAAGTTTATTTTCTGCAATAGATGAGTTTTCTGCTCTGGGTGGTCTTTGATTTCACTGGTTAGTGCAACCCTGTTTTGAACAAAAATTTGAATACAGAATACATAGTCTGTATAATGTTAAGATAAGACTTGTGGTTTATAACGATTCAACAATACATACCATACCTTTATCATACCATATAAAGCCATACTTACTCTCATGAAACCATACATGTAACCATTAACATGCAACAAACTCTCCACTGATTACAAAGCGTCCTTCAAAAAGCACTCGATATATCTATTATTATCAGCAAACAGCATATTAACTCATCAATAATTTAGGCTGTTGTTTGGTCTGTGCAGTTGAAATTGGTTTTAACTTTATACCGATCATTCTTAACTTAAACTTGAAATCACTTAATCCGCATCCTGAAAATAAATGTTATTTTACTGTTAGTACTTATTGAGACAAGCAGTCCTTTTATAACATGAGGATAAAATATGAAAGTACGATCATTAACATTTGAACTGCCACAAGAAAGGACGCGCACATACTTCAATGTAAAAGCGACAGAAACATTGATACGCGACATAACACACATTAAATAAAACCAACAGTTTCCCCTATGAACAGTCAATTTGCAAAAGGACCGACTGTTATTAAACCTGGTTTACCGAGCACTCAAAATTCGCACTTTTTGTGGGTTTTTCTTAGACAAACAGGGCCAATAAAAGATAACTCCTGGAAGACAGCTAATTGTACGTACATATTAGCAATAGGATTTAATAGCTGAGAAAAGAATGCAGTTTAAAAATAACATAACAATAATTGCAATGAACTATCAAAAATATATACAATATGAACAAGAAAAAGTACAGGATCCATAGGAGATAAAAGCATTGGCAACTTAAACCTTCATAAATGGAGATCTAGTTGGAAATAACTCAACTTTTTCCTGCAACTTAAATCATGGAAGCAGACAACCATAATTACAATTTCTCCCATTACATTGATTATTCGATATATTTTTTATATGAATAAGTGTCTGCGTTTTGAATATACCATTTATGATTATATTAAGCACAATAATCATAAATCATTACAGATTGCCGAGCAAGGTCATTGCGTCTTCTTTACATTTGAAATCTAACTATCATTAAACGGCATACTGAGGTTAAATGAAAGCACTTTGTAATACACGGACGAGTTATGGACGAGTTAAGCTCATTGTAAGAGCACCTTTACATGTTTTCAGTGTAAATTGAAATACATATTAAAATGTCGTAATGTCAAAAAGTCGATCGCAGCAAGTGACCTGCATTGCAATGCTAAGTGAAACAACAACGGACCATCTTGTAAATCGTAAAAATGCATAAGAAACTCTGGTGGCTGTCGCATTTATACAAATTATTTAATGATGTTTCAAGTTCCTATCTCTATTCTCATAGACATATTTTAAATGACTTTCTTTTATCTTTTATGTTGTTATCACTACTTATGTTATCATGTTGAAATATATCTCCAATGCCAGGTGAGTTGTCTTATGACTTTGCTTTCCCTGTCAACACGATATCTTGAGTTGTACTGAACTTCGACCTGGTCTTCTTGCTGCAATGATCTATCTATAAATATTCTGTACAAACATAATCTAGATACGGTTAACGCGATACTCGTAATTCGTTTCTTTATTATGAATGTATCCAATCAATGTACAATTAAAAAGGTGCATTAGCTTTAAGACAGCATTCTAGAATAAAAGGTCAGAGACCTTCCTAAGAATCGAATGACAGCGAGAGATGTCGTTGTGACAGAGATTGTATTAAAATAAGACCAAAATATTAATCAATTTCGGTTAATTGGGCATAATTGTTATCGAGATTAGTAGAGATAATGCCAACAACGACTGCCTTTGAATCATAGCATTCTATATTCAGAAAGGTTGGGAAAGACAGTATAACAACAAATGAGTGTAATATAAAAAATCTTAATTTTGTGCAAAAGTTTCGATCATTGATTAAACGACTTTATTTAAAGGCAATTCAAAATCACATGTAGAATTTAAAGAATTGTACCAATCGATATTATCATAGAACATTTTATTCATGGAACTCTTGACAATGGTGTTAATTTACTCCGGATACAATAAGTTTTTTTAATATCAATAACAAATACGTTTTGCCGTTAACATCAGCCCTGTTGCAAAACAGCCAAACATCGTGTTGACTCAGAGCAAACCATGACATCAATAAGACTATTCTCTAGGGAAGTCATTACTTAATATTGTCACAGAATGGAAGTGATATTTCTCACAAGAAAACAATTATATAATTTAAAATATGTATATGTGAAACTCACAAATAAAAAAAATATTTTAAAGTTTCCGAGAAATGATGTCATGACGTTGACTTTCCCATACACTACGGTTGTTGTCATGCAGTGTCGATAATATATACTTATTATATTAATTACATGCATCAATCATAAGTTTGTGTGATAAAAATTGCATTGATCTAAAATTAAAACAAATCAAAGACAAAGCCAATTGTTGTTATATTCTATGAGTTTTTAATTACAAGATATGCTTTAAATTGGGGTTTTAAAAGGATCAAAACTTGGGAAAATGATTATGAGACAATACATCGCGTAAACGAAGACATGTTTAGCCACCAATAAGACATGGAAGAGATTGTGGTCGAATTAGTGCAACATAAAATAAGAATTTGACGATTTGTATGATATTGTAAGAGTTTACATGTTACGTTTTTCATAGTTGTCACGTTTATTATTTCTGTTAAGTAGTAGTGTGTGTTAATTTCAAAATTAAAAAAAAATAAAATTGAAATAACACCATAATATTAATGTTGTAATCTTTTAATGCGTAAAAACCCAAGAAAAAAACAAGATGGTAACTAGCAGTCCTTTTAACCAATTATTCGAGGTTAATTTATCAATCTTATCAGTAGATCATAATCTCATATATGTTCCAAACCAGCTCTTTCCCATGAATGTTCAACAAATGCAATGTAAACATCCACTTTTCAAAAACAAGTATGGCAAAAACACAATTGAGTAGAAAACTGGGCTTTTGTCGACTTCAGTAGTCTACGGACACTTTCACTGTATTTCCATATCCTACTTGTTTGTATTTCCCTACGCGTATGCTAGTACTTAAGCCAAAATCACGAAATAATATTGAAAGCGATTAAGGATTTTAAGACATAATAAAAATGTGTAGTCATTCATTGAGTTTGCTGTGTAAAGTCAATTGCATTGAGATAATACTAAGCAGCGCTACAATTGTCCGCCTAATTATTTTTCTTCTCTTTTTTCCATAGAGTTATGATGAACATTATACAAATAGATTTTGTGACATGCATTTCGCACACAATGTTTTGAAATATAAACAAAACCACGCATGCGCCTAAATATTTCTGTTCCTTCTGTTCCTTTTATAAATCGTATGGAAATGAATAAGTTGATACATTGTGCCTTTTTGCTTGAACACGAAGCCAAAGACCTGTCCATGCAAATACAGCAACGTAAGAATACCCTTTTATCACCGTATCAAAAGTTAAAGGTAAGCTTTACATATATACGTCTACGATATAATACTGAAATCAATTTATCTTATCTGCGATAAAGTGTATACGCACCTGGGCAAAAAGTTTGAATAAGTCCTGTGATAATTGGTTTAGTTTAGCACAGAATTTTCTACCCCCCATGGGTCGAGGGATTGATAAGAAAAACAAGACAATAACCACTATCCCTCGATTTAGAATGCAAACAATCCATCAGTTGATAGCAACCAATATTCAGCCGAATTCTCATGAGACACATCAATTTATAATATCGCAACTCAAATGTAATACCCATTAAGAAATGAAGTACAAGCACACGTTTGTGCCTTTGATGAAATGTGTTGTTGCAGACGGCTGCATAAGTCAGACAAAACGGAAACGACTGTACTTATATTTTGTACTGATAACACTCGTATAGGTTCGAAAAGACATGAGTTTTGCCATTTCAATAAAAATAAACATTTATTAGGTATTTTTCAAATCAGAATAACCACAGACACGTTATATCAATGAAGCAGGTGGCTGCATTCATCGAAACTGTCAACTTATTAATGAAAAATTAAAATTTAAAGTGCTTTTGTATATTTAGTTAACCATAATAGGACATTTTCGTACAATAACAAACAAATTGATAAAATATGAAGCCATTTCGAAAATGAACACCTTTCCACGGTTTTAACAAGGCACACTAAATGTGTATTTCGCAAGTCACGTAGTCTCTCCATTTATAATTCACACGTCTTTGGAAGACATATCCTCATTCCAAAATGCAGTAGATATTTTATAATTAGCGACAAAACAAAACAAAGTCAACAAAGGTTTCCGTGATTCGTTCCTTCTGCCTATAACATATATTTCATTCAGTACTTTAAAACGACACGAATTAAAGCATGAAGTAACAAGAGTTTCTTTCCTCTACACGATCTCTACATTTCTAAAAACAATTATCTGAAGTTTAATTAAACAACATTTTGAACGTAACTCTTTTATTTGACATATTTCAAGTGAATGTTATTTTCCGATAAACTTTGTTTAGGATCTTGAGATATTTTCTCATTATCTTCCTACAGGCATCTCTTTACATCATGACAACTATCTACTGTAAGTAATTAACTGAAATAGAATGTCTCCACCATCATAACCCTCACATAGGAAAAACGATAATGCCATACTATTTTAGAACCTGTTTTTATTTCAATGCACACTAATCAACTTACACAAGAAAAGATGCCAAGGTATATAGATGGAAATAAGAGAAAAATAAACGAGACTGAATTAAAAATGAGGGTTTTTTAAAAGCTTTATTTTATTAATACTATCAAATAATTATCTCTGATGCTTTTTCGTATATTAACTTATCTTCTTATATTATTTGGCGTGACAAACTTGACAGGTGAATTATATTGAACAGAAAGTTCCAAACATTATTACGGATGAAAACTAAAGCCCCTAACACTCCTTACAGTTGTCATATCTCAGCAAACTTAAAATCTTGATCAACATTATAGTGAATATCTCCTCTGTTCTCAAAGCTGTGAACATATTTTCTCACAATTAGTTTGAAAATTGATTACGTATTTATTTAGTCAGAATATCCAGTTATCTTAAAAAAGACATAAGTTTTAGACGAGTTTCCGAATAATTACGAGGAACAATCAATATACCAGAAATGATTTGTTCTGCTACAGCAAGGAAACGAATAAAATATGCACACATAATAAACAGCTTCATCACGATACTGGTAAAATAGGAAAAGATGCTGGTGGTTAAACCGTCTTTACGAACCTACCAATTATTTGTCAACAGAACTGTGTGAAGGCTTTTGCTACATGTAAGTTGAAACTTTTGTCTAATGAGAGACTTGCATTTTTACTCTTCATGTTGATGTAAGTAAGACGCCTGCTCGTGAGTGTATGAATGCAATGCGACTCCTATATGAAGAAAAACGGTTGATTGAGTGAAGAAGAAACACAATGAAATCTTATAAACACAGCTTATTAGAAGTCATAAAACACACACACACACACACATACGCACAAAACAACAACAACAACAGATGGATTAATATTAAAGAAAGTACTATCGGTGTTCAACAAGAAAACATCTTTATTACTTTGTTATTGTTGTGGGTTTTGTTGCTTATATTGCCCACATGCCCCTGGTATATAATACAACCATCGCTGATGAAAACTGAAACATCGACAGCGCTTATGTAACAATGTACCTTCAGTAAGCTCTTTGGATATTATATATTCCTCTTTAAATGCAATTCATTTATATAGTTAAGCTATGATATTTTTACTTCCAGGTGGTTCTAGTTGTGTTTTTGCAAAAAGGACCCACGGCCTTATAGGCCTTATATATATATATATATATATATATATATAATATATATATATATATATATTATATTTATATATATATATATATATATATATCTATTTCTATTACATACCATAATATTAAAAAGAGAGAGAGAGAGAAGAAAGAGAGAGAGAGACTACAAACAGCTCTGGGTATTTTTACACTTGTTCTTTGTTATAATTAAGTATTAAATTTGAAATGTTACATGTACGTGTAGTTGTTTAATAAAATTGTCAATCAATTGCCTTCGGCCTTGTGCCTATACGACTGGCTTCGGACAAACAACAGGGCCAATATCAAATCACATATTTATTAACATATAGTCCGAGGATGTTGACAAATATACCATGATTTGGAGTTGATATGTGCATACATTTAACCACCAAGGCTGCATGCTTTGTTCATCTATAGTATATTTGCCTACAGCGCGAACTAAGCTTATTTCCATTCTGACAAGACCACCCGGTTTCTGTTCCAACTATTTACCCTGCATATAGGACCATAACCGTATGCAATAGCTGCATTGTAAACATAGGCTATTCCATCAATTCGATTTCAAATGTAAATAAGGTCGAGTCATGTAATCTACGACACCATCGACATTCGACTTCTTTACCAAACAGATACGTCAAAGAATGTAGCGACAAACTCCATCCGAACCTTTTAGTTATTCGGCAAGTAGATGTAAATTTTGAACGTAAGTTGTTTCAATTTATACCAAGAGATCAAAATTGATGTGCCTATCAACGAATGTTTTAACACTCCTTAACGACTGGACTGAGATCATAACGTAAGACACAGACATTTAAAACAAGTAAGCAGACGATTATTTATTTGGGCTTATAATTGGCAAAATCAAAACCAAGAAAAAGCTAACATGTGTTCCTAAATACTACAACAATCTAAATACAGTCACGTTTTCTATAATTCTGGTTAAAACTTCCACTGTATTTGAATTTATTTGAATTCTGTATATGAGTTTTTTTTTCAACTGATTAATACGGTCATACAGGTTATACATTTTGTTAACATACGCGCTTACTTGTAAAATGCTTAATGAATGGTTTTATTAGTGCCTATTTCTTGTTGGCATCAGTGCTATAAATGGCACTCAGTTTGTTGTTTGTGTCTGCTTTTGACTTACACGTACTAGTTCTTTATAAAAATGTATACAGCTGACTAGCTTTTGTTCATATAATTAGATAATATTCATGTTAACTGATTAAAAATAAAAAAAAAACTAGATTTTATTATCTATCATTCTTAAAACATATATTGCTTACATGAAGACGTTTTAAATCCAATATCCCAAAAGATTGACTAATTTTGGCAACTATTGTTGTAAACCCTCATGTTTGACAGTTAACGTTACATGTATTTTCGAATGGCTGTTTTAATGCTTATCCTTAAAACTATCCCCCTATTTCGGTTATATTATACAATTGTCTGTGAGAAATGTCAGATTGTAGGTCACGTCTTCTTTTTATTGTAAAACAAACTTTCCTCAAGTAGCAAATTGAAAAATAATGCTTTTGGTTATATATTAAGAGACTTTTTACTTTTCAACACGGCTGATTTCGTCAATAAACCTATCAATACTGTATCCGCTTTGATGCTCGTCTGGCCTGAAGAAAATCGTATCCAGATGTAAACGCATATATTCAAACATCTTTGCAAAGGCGGTAATGTATAAACATTCCACCACTGATGTTTACATATCACCTTTTTAGAACAGGAGATGCTTAAAACATGAGAACTGTAAACATTCTGGTAAACGTGATTTTACATGAACTGTCGATAGTAGGCACGTTTGCAGGTAAGTAATAAAACACGTCAAAATAATGTTTTAATTAATATCAGTTTACATAATTGCTGTCTTCGTACCTTTTCACGTTTCATGCTGCTTTTACTGCATCTTATATCATGTCATGCATGTGATAACTGGATTCTAATGCTAGGATAAAAGGCAGTCCTTTGAAAAAAGTACTTGCATTTTCTCTCTTCAACATGTTCATTTACCAACGCAAGCCAGTCCACCGACATGTTTTTTGTATTTTATTAAGATTAGCTTACTGTTAAAAACAACACACTTATTCTTAAATACTTTTCATTCGTGTATTTTCTTTTAAAAAGCAATCTAAATGATCCATTCAGGTAATGCATATTACGAATGCAGCGGTTTTCAAATAGTGCAAGAAAATAAACAATAAATCACGTGAAGATGTTAGATGCTATAGCATTGCCGAGGCCTTTCATTCATGTATTTAAAAAGTATATGAATCTATTCTGAGAACGAAGGTTACCCTGAGTTTTTCATTTTCATGTCTTCAACAAATACAAGAATTAAAAGCATGAAAATACATGCCGAAGAAATGATAGTCACATTACTATGCCCACACAACGAAAGCCTTGATCAATACTCTTTTCACTAAATCGTCGGAAATCATAAACAACAATTACTGTACGCACGAGTGCTATAAATATACACGGAAGTTCCCGTTAATCTGTATTTATATGTCACGTGATACTAGCACAAACTATTTAACTCTTAAATTATAAAACTGAAAATGTAATGATCTTTTAAAATTCTAATGATATAGATTATATGCATGTTTCTAAACGGACATTTCGTGACTTTTGGACAGTTTACTCCCGATGAAGGTGCTTATAGTTCGTTTTCGCACTTTAATAGGATATTTTTATTTAAACTTTTTGTTTGATAGGAAAACCTCTAGGAAGTGCGAGGTTGGAGCGCTCCACAAACCAGGTTTAAGCATACCAGTCGATCCTTTTGCTGACAGACGGTTCGAAGGCAGTAACTGCTGGTTTTTCTTGTTGTGTGTTATATCGTGTCTGTGTTTTTGTCACTTTTACATTTACCCAGATGGCCTTTGTCTAGAGGCAGTTTAGATATTAATATCTGTAATAATTCTTACATGAACTTTTCTTATTTACTTATTACTTAAAGAAATAATGTTACGTTTTATTGCACACGTTTGATAAGCATTTGTGTCTGAAACTCCTGAAAATCATTCAGTCTTTTTATTGTTGTTAGCTTTTACAATTTCAAATGCCTTGTTTCTGTATTCGAAAACAGGCACGGTCATATGAGACTTTAAACATTTAAAAATAATAAATTACACACAATCCGGTTGAATGTAAAGAAAAACTTTGAGGAGACACCACAAATACAAAAACAAAACAATTACTGGTCACTTGTCGCAAAGACCGACTGGGCTGCCGCAGTAAAAACAAAATTAACACTCTAGTATATAAAGATGTGTGTTTTCGATATATCTGAAATTTCCTTTACTTTTAATTAAACTTTTAGGTTTGTTCAATAACAATGAAGGAAATTTGTTTGCTTTTTAGTTTGGAGAATATATGAAAGGTGGCCTTAAATCGATAGCAAAGTACACAAAATATGATATGAAACAACAATATGGTTGAGACTTTGGTATCTCTTTAAAATAATAGCAATGTGGCCTGTAAATGTCCGTTTATTATTAGTGCTCAGATAGGATTGATTGGTTTTAATGTAAATATCTTGTTTACGTCAATGAGCAATAACAACGTCGGGCGCAATATTCAAGTAAATTCTTGTTGCTATTACTAGTCTATTAATGTGGATATTTGTTATAGTAATGCTTATATTTCCATTTTCTCAGCATTTGAAATACTATTGATTTCTGATTTGGCAGAAGGTTTTTTTAAGTTACATTGATGTATAATTATTTATGCTTGAATTGTGTTAAACAATTTAAAATTCATATATTTCTAAAATGACTAGTAAGTACCTATTACTATGATCTTAGGCATTGTCTGTCTGCATATCGGAAAAAACTATAACAATTTACTTACAAAAATAGACAAGTACTACAAATAACGGAATAAGCGAATTCCCTTTATTATCAATCCGCCCTATATGGAAAAATCTGAAGAAGCTCAGCTTTTAAAAGTTATATTCTTGTTTATTTGGTTTAGTTAAAATGCAGTCACAATTATCAAATTATCACAATTATGTCTTATATGACTATTGTGGTGTGCAAGGTGCAATCAGTCATGTACAAATTAACCATGTTTTCAAAGAGTAAGTTCGTTGTACAAGAACAGCTGCTTTGCAATAACATTTCAAGTTTGGTCTTTAATACATTCATATTTCCTACGCTAGGCACACGGTAGTTGATGTTGTTGTTGTGTTGTTGTTTTTTGTTGTTGTGTTTTGTTTTGTTGTTGTTGTTGTTGTTGTGTTGTTGTTGTTTTTTTTGGGGGGGGTGGCGGTAGGAAAGTGGCTCTAAAGAAACATGAAAAAACTTTTATTCGTTGAGCATTCTTCCAATGGCATAGCACATGAAAGAATAAACAAGATTTTATTAGTTTTTTTCTTGAATATCGTTCAGGCATAAATAAACATGTTGCTTTTTCGTGTTTAAACAATAAAATGCTAGCTCACTCCTTATTTTTCAGGTGTTGTGTTAATTCCAAGGTTCCGGACTATCTAACATTTAATTATACACGGTGTAACGTATTTAGCAGATAATATATTTTTTTAATTTGACACATTTTTATTTAACATGTTATAATGAACTCTTTACAGACGCTACATTACCATTCTCGTAGAAGTATTTAATGGTAAAATAATGGAGTGTCCATATGTTGTCTACAGATTTAAGCTCTTCACTGATAACAGCAGCAGTATGTCTTGACTTGTCCGTTTATTATTTTTGCTTTGTTTCTTTAGTTGTTACATTGCAACGGTACTAGTACATTGACTGTCATATTGCCGACGTCCAACACATACATATGTCTGGGTAGACCCACCGGCGTGCCTCAGGTAACCTAGACTCCTCGCACGGCCACAGTCACTTGACTTTTTCCTAACGTGCATTGAAAACACAACATCATTACAAAAAGTACTTTACTATTGTAGAATTATAAATTCTTTGATAATATTTATTCATGTCTTGATGTCTCATATTCTGGATGTTGAATTTTGCACCATACTTTATCACTGTATTTGTGTTTCAAAACGTTATCCGCTTCAAAGTCGTTTAAAGAATTAAAGGATTATAAGGGAATTACCGGAATAAAAGGTATCTGAAATTATAGACTATGCTATTGGAACCTAATCTTTCAGAGTTGATAATCGGCAAAATTAAATAAATTAAGAAGTTCTCTAGTGTGTTGTTGGAATAGCAATGCTGAGACATATCTGATAAATATTCAACGATGTAGATGGATTTATTCAAACCAACATTAAAGGTTTGCCTCGTGTTATTAGTACATTATTACATCTGGAATATACATCGGAATCTCCCTATCTGTAGCAAACAATTCAAGCGATGTTAAATGTCAAATGATGCTACCGAAAACCATCAGAAAATAAAACTGACAAAAGTAAACCGCTTATATTCCGTAGATACAGACGTTTTGCATTAAAGGACATTTTGTGACTTATCCAATTTAATACTGCTGCCATTATTATGTTCACATTGGGTTTTGTTCGACAACAGGATGCAATAATAGAGCTCCTTGAACTATATATACTGATACAAAAAGATTCTTAATCACTAAACTATTCTAAATGCCTTATTTAATGTCATGAATAACATTCAAGATACTATGAGAATTTCAACGTATATTAAATTTGACTAAGCACCAAACACTTGTATGCATACATGCCAGTTAAATGTAACTGTGACAAAAAACAAAAGACGAGATACAACAAATTCATAAAAGACAGCAGTACCTTTTCATTCAAAGACTGACAGTGGTATTTAAATTGAAAAAAAGTTTAAAATCCTAACAGTTAAAGACATGTGTTTTAATATATCTCTGTGTCCTTTACTTTAAGGCTGGTTCTGAAAATGCTATGTTCAATAATAATAGTAATAATAATAATAATAATAATAATAATAATAATAATAATAATAATAATAATAATAGTAATAATAAAGGTATTTGCCTGTTGTTGTTTTTTTCTTTGAAAAGTATATGAACAGTGGACTTTAATCGATAGCAAAATATAAAAAATAATGATCTAAAACTACACACTGTGAACGGACTGTCAACCTTAATGGGCAATAACAATTGCGATCTTGATCTTCAAGTATGTTTGGTTACTTTTCCAAACATATTATTTGGATCCCTTTTGCAGTAATTATTACTTGTATTTTGTATGATATAACTTACTTATCAGTTGATTTCTGATTCGGCAGATGGTATGTTAGGTATATGCTTAAATTGTGTTAAGCTTATTAAATTTTACACGTTTTTAGATTAAAATGAATGTATATTACGATGATTTTGTTCCTGCATGGGTAAAAACTGTTATATGAATGATTACTTACAAACATATTATTTTCCAAATACCGTACAAGCGTATATCATTAATAACCAATTCTCTTATTTCATGAACACTTTTTCTAAAGCACGTAAACGTTAGGTTAATTATATGGTTTGAAATTAAATGCAATCAAAATAACATATAATAATAAAGTTAGGGCGGTGTACAAAGTGCAATCTCTAGTATGTAAACTTTAAACAAAACCATTCAAACTAAAAGTTGGACACGAACAACCGCTTTGTACAAAGATTCAATTTGCATTATATTGACACTTTATTAATTTATAATTCAAATGACATGTTGTTCGTCGTAATGTTTTTCAGGCAAATCGTGCATGTGCGAACACTTGAAAGGTTTCCATGCATTAAGCACTCTTCCGATGATAGAGCATATGAAAGAAGAAAAGGGATGGAAATAGGTGCTTGAATATCGTGCAGACTAACAATAACATGTTGCTTTTATTTAAATACTTAAAGCATTATGCTAGTGATGTGACACTCCTTAAATTAGAAATGAGTTGTTTATTTCAGGGTTTGGAACATTTGGACGCATTTAAGCTGATTTAGGTTTGTATTGTTTATATTGAACATATTGATCTGAACGTTTCTGTCAGACATCACATTGCTATCCTCGTTAAGATCTTAAATGGTAACATAATGTATTGTCAGCATGCTGTCTATGGATTTAAGCTCTTCACTGATCAAAGCAGCAATAAGTCCAGACTTATACGTTTAAAAACATGTGTTTTTGTTATGGTAGTTATAACATTGCAACAGTTGTGGTCATATTAGTGATGCTCAAAATATTATTTCTTTTTTCGCGGCCGAAATTTTTTTTTCCTTAAAAAAATAGTCCATACCTTTTCCATCATTACGCCATATAGTAAATATAATGATCAAACGTGTTGCTTGATAAGTTAAATAGGTTTAGTATAACATTTTTATAAGTCAAGATTGTTGTTATTCATGACATAATATTTTTATCGAAATCTTGCACGAGTTGCATTTAAACCCTAACTTGTGACATACGATAATGATACCGGTTTATATACAGGTATTTATTTATTTTATTTACAAACGATTCTAAATATAGATGTAATATATAGTTAAATTATTCTGTTGGTGCTAGATCTCTTAAATAAAGAAAGAAATATCGAATAATAAGATTCTAGTTTTGTAAAAACACGTTTAAGCTTATATAGATTTATATCATACATTTCATAATGAATTACGTCTTCACATAGTTGAATCCGACGGCACTATAACATCCAAAATAAATTTTTAATAGAGGCGAACACCAGTCATTTCTAAGAATAAAAGTCATGAGTTTAACTTTACGCGCATCATAATAAGTCAAACAGTGTGGACATAAAATATATATATACGATTGTAAATCCGACGCACCCATAATATAACTGCGCCTGCTTTTACATATTACCAAAACTGGCGAATGTATAAGATATTTAAATTTTGCTTTTGATAAGTATCTACAGTTCTTAATTTGATGCGATTAACATCAGTTTGGTTGGGTCGGATTTACAATCGTGTATATTTTATGATGAAATATATATACCAAGTGAGCTACCCGGGCAGACAGCTGTAGGGAGAGCATATTTACAACACTCCTCCCCTTTTCGACCTTGTTTGACAGAATACCACTATCTAGCTTGTTACCGCTTACACCCGGTGGCCAGTCCACACACTGAATTATCAACGTTGCCATCTTTGTAAACCAAGAAAGAATAACCATTGACCCAGGATGGGGTTTGATCTTGCGACCTCCTGCTCCGGAGTCTGCTACTCTACCGACCGAGGTTCCGCGCAGTCAGCTCTGGGCAAAGCAGATTCACAACATTTGTTTCGTTTTGTTGTCAATATTTCATTTAACTTTTTTAATTGTTACATCTTCCAAACACTCAAGTTGGATATGTTAACATCAGCTGTTTCGTAGTGTATTGCCTATTAATATTTTTAAGTCAGCTATACTTTGTCAATATTTGAAAACTATATTGCAAACAAAAATGTAAATTGTCTTGATTTTAAAAAGATACTCATTCAGTTAAAATTGCATAAGGTATACGTTGACTGTGTTGGTTGTTTTTGTATTTCTTATCGCCGTTTTCTTGTTAAGTGAGTGTGAATGTATTTAAATTAAGCTTTGGTTTTATTTAAACGTTTTATACGATCCATCTATTCTTTATTCCAAAATCGAGGAATTTAAAGTCTTACGTGTATAGCACTACCATTCGTGATTGAATAATAATACAATTATTGATTATCAACAAAACTCTTTTCGAATGAAATTTTTAGCCTTGATAATTTAATGCCATTTAACCTTATGTGTTGGACTTGTCATTGGATTTGTATCATCTAAAGCCTCTCTCTGAACACAAATTACTCCCAAGATCTTCTTTATTCCCGATTTCTATTAGCCTAAAAGCAGTAATATCTATGGTCCGATATATTGTGGTAAATCAGAAACAGAAGTGAATCTCTTAATGGGAGTCTACGCCATCTTCATCACATAACTAATGAGCGTACTGGAAAATGGATGAATTGTTCAAACTCATTACCCCTGCCATGATTTGCATATTACCGGTCTACCATCTGTGGCATTGAGTCATTAAAAGTCAATTATAGTTAGGTGGGAAACGTAATAGCGTCAAAAACAAAAGAACTCGTTGGGAAAATCAAAAAAAAGTTATCGTTATGTTCAGTCTTTTTTTAAACATATTGCTAAGCATAACTCTTTTTTTAAGATAATGTCAAAAAAGTTCTAACTGAAGATTTTGCTACAACTGAAATATTAGTGTTTTAACAATGAGCATTTAATGATAAAATGATCATTTTTGTTTGATTTCTCGTTTCCATAAGTTAAGCGTTATCCATTTTAAAAAAAAACAAATGCTTGACCTAAAAATAACGAAGATGAAACTGCTGTATTGCGAGGTATTTTTCTTGCGCAAATGATAAACAAAAGAGCATCCTGATTCAGGAGAATCGTACAATTTAAAATCTTTTTGCATGTGTTGCTGATAACATTTCTTGTATTAAAGATTACACATCGATCAAGGTCCGAATGGTAAATAAACAAAGTTAGATAGCATAAATATTTGCAAGTACTAGCAACAGAAACAGTTTATTAAAATTTTACTGGAAAGAACTAGAAATCAAAGAATGTCAAATTATCTGTCGACCGCTTCCTATATTGTACTAATTTTATGAGGTTATTTACATGTTATTGTGTTGCAGATAATATACTCCACAGTTACTTCGAGTATCATAATCACACGGTATCTGTATCACACGGTAATATAACATTATGATTATCAGACATCAATCTGAATGGCAAAATATTTGGATAAGCACCTTCTAACATTATCTGAACTTGTATTTCGTTACAATTTATACGGGCTTAATAATATTCCTCCGATGTTATTATGACATGTTTGTTATATCGATAGCATGACCTTTCCCACAAAGGCAAACATATTTTACAGCTGTTGGTTTATGATTTGTTTTACACATAAACATGATGAAGTCAAATTAGTCAGAATTATTTGTATTGTGTCTTGTCGGTAAAGTCTATTTCGATTCGACTAGTTCCAAGGCGGTAACCGATGATTTTTCTTTTTTCGTGTCTCGTCTCTATGTTTTTGTCACATTAATATTTACCCTGTTTGCCTTAGTCTAGAGGTAGATTAAATTTAAATATATATGGAAATTTTGATAGGACCTTATCTTATTTACCTAGGAATGGTATTACACAATGATTAATGATCTTTTGTTTCGAGTGATGAAGAATTTAGGTCGGTAGTCTGGAAATAATGTGCGCTCTTCAGGTTTTTCATGAATATGAAAGCTCTTCAAATAAACTCTTTAACTGGTTGAAAAGCTTGTTTTCCCTGACTGACTGGCTAAGTTTTGATTTGCAAAGCTTTGCGATTTATTTCATAAGCGTTTGAGCTTGACTTTGAGGTGGAATCAACATGTAAATTTATTGAAGAATTTTATTTCAGTTGGATTCTTGCAACTTGATAGGAAATTCTGTTCTTGTGACCAGTTACTCCTTAGGTCCATTCCTCACTAACGGTAAATACAGGATATAAACATGTATAATGGGTTAAGAAATATCTGTAGTCTAAGCAAACAGGTTTGGTGACATTCTTTATTCACAATTGTGATTTTGTATATGCAATTGTCAATAAAGAATCCACATCTGCAGGGATATCACATTCTGCAAAAGTTTTTATCTAATTTAAATGCAGTCCTAATGACTATGCTGAAAAGAGCTGTTTTCGCGGTATAATTCCAAATTTCAAAATAAATTCCCATTTATTTATTTCGTCAATACAATACCGCTGTAATCTCAATCTGAATCCCGATTTAAAACCTGCTAAATAAGAAAATATGACAAAGTCCTATGCGAATTGCAACATAGGTATTTACATGCAAGACAAATGTAAAAGAAAGAACAAATCTTTGATGAGTCATTTAACAAACAGAGAAAATCCAACAGGTACCGCATTGGAACAATTAGTCGGTAAAAGGGACCGACTGGGATGCTTTAATCGACTTTAAATTGCTCCAACCTCGGACTTCCTGAGGGGTTTCTCAAATGCAAACAATAAAAAGAAAAAATATATATTTGAATAAAAATGTCCAAGCACTGACGTTTTCATCGATATGTTATGATGAAAGTATTGACGTCATTGAAAAGTTATGCCACTTTTTTGTATTTAGCAGAGAGAAGTATTATTTCTACTAGAAAAACTACACAAAATTTGCCTATTGCCAATTTTTCATCTTAGGTGATCGTAGGTGATAATTATATGAACATTTTATGAATATTTTGTTTGAGTAGTAAGTTGCAGCCACCTCATTATGCAAACATGACAGCTTACATCATTGACGTTAAAATATGCTTAAAATAATATCTTACACAGGAAAAGTACGGTACCTCCTTTCTGTAAACTTTTATGTTATATTTAGGCACAGCAGTCAGTCTTGCTTGTTCTAAGGCGGTAATTGTTGTGATTTCCCTTTTTGTAATGTATCATGTCAGTATTTTGTTACCTAAATATATCTATCATTTGTTTTTGTCTAATTTAATAAATGTGATAATACTGATAGACACCTTGTCATATTTCAGTTCGAAAACATCAAGATATTAAAAGTCGATATGGTCAATATGATGTTCCAGAATTTTATGGTCTTTTTCTGTGAGTATATTGATCAAAGCCGTAAGAAAGGTACAGTTTTAATAAAACATAGACATATATTTCTTACAGAAATGGACACAAATTTGACTGCACCTTTGCTATACATTGAATGATTTCATCCGAATATGTTTCGCTAATGTCTAATGTTATAGTTGCAAATAATGATTAAATGTTAACATATAAAATGAAAAAAGTAGTGCAATTTATAAACATTTATAAACAAATACGTATACTGCAGCACCTTTATAGAACCTATCCATCTTAATGGGCACGTTTCGCTTAAATTGCATACGTTAAAACCGACTGACATACTAACAGAAGTTACATTACTTCTATTCCATATAAAACGTTTAAAATATTCTAACGGAAATCATACAACTTAAGGCAAATCATATTCTATTCAACAAGCAAGTAAATATCTGACAAGTCTTAAAAAGTGACTCTTAATTTCGTTGCTACGCTGCGAACAACTTTTCATGAGATGCAATCTGAGAGCTTACATTGTCGCTCTATATCTATAACAATCATCAAGTATATCTCAATGCGCCTATCTTTCATTTTATATTTGGCAACACATTATTAGTGGCGCACGTGGCGTAGTGGTAGAGTCGCTATCTCCTCTGACCGCTTAGCCTCTCACCGCGTGGGTTCAAGTCCCGTTAGGGGTGAATGGACTTAATGTGTCTTCCAGCTGACCTAAGGTGCGTCGGTGGTTATACCCAAATATTTGTATGGTGTCTTCCTCCACCAAGTCAGCTGCACGTCGTTATAATGATAATAATTGGTAGCTGCGATGTACTTTAAAAACGAAGTTATTGCCATATACGACTTTATAAAACTTTTCCAAATGTATATATTTGCAGGTCTCGTTTGAGCGAACCGATTTGGGGGCTCGTCATATATAATAAATTCACAGATTCTGCTACAACTCAAAAGAAATGGAATGCCATAATTTTATACTCTTTTCCAGAAACCCCGATCAATTCTCAAGTGATACATTGATATGACCGCAAACCTAAGGAAAACCGTCAATGATATTTTAGAATAAATGATAATGTATCAATACTCGAAAGCCAAAATGACCTGAATCATTCTTAGCAAACAAAATGATACTAATGAAATTTAAAGTCTACACTATCTAGTTTATGTGGACGGACAGTGGTCATATTAAAACAATCATTATGTATGAACTAACCGCACTGAAAGTACACATATTGTCGGCCACATAAGAACATTGTTAATTTTCAATAGTGAAATCACAATTGAAAGGGAAATATAATAGTGCTAACTCAAAAAAATAGTATAATTTCATTTGCCATACCGCGATTATTGTCATGTTTATACAATTTACTGGTTTACTTTTTATATAACATAATCGAGTAAAATTAAATGCATTTATTAAACATTTAATCAGAAGGAGTATTAATTTTACATCAGAACGATATAACTAGAATCGATGAGTCTCATTGTTGATATTGATACCCCCGGCTCGATGTGAAATTTTAATTGCCTGAAATAGCGCTTCTTTGTCGTGCGCTTGGTTTTATTCATACTAAATGACTTGTGCAACTATTTTAACAATCCACTTATCTGATAAAATTAAAGTAACACAAGGATCCTAAGAAATACTTACCTATCATATCTTTTATATACTCATATACTATATATTTTACGATAAAATTATATGTCCCACTAAAAGCTAATATCACTTAGATCTAAACAAACTTTGATTAGAACGCTTGCTAAAATGATGCATGTTTGCTTCATGGAGTTGTTAGAAATAATATTTTTATCCAAATTAGTTTTCTAACCTCTCTTTTGATTAAATTTAATTCAATATCCGATCTTATGGGGCGTTATAAAAGCTTTTTTGATGACAATATTATGGTACGTATTAGCTTAATTCTTAAATTTCGAAGTTTACTTGTAAGATTATATGAGATTAAATTGATATACTTTGACAAAATTAAATATTATGCATGTGAAAAAAGTTTGTATTTTGGTATATATTGCATTTTATATTGTTGCGAATTAAATGTCATATAATAACAAGTACAAAGTCATTCTTTTATCTAGGTAACTAATGATGAAAGGCATAATTGTGTTGTTTTTTCACTCCACAGAACTGTTAAACCAAAATAATGCATGCCATTTGTTAAGATCTCTTCTAAAATAAAAATAAATAAATTCTAAATTAGTTAGGAATTAAGCTATTCGCGTCATCTTTAAATTCAATTCTTCAGTTTATTTTCCACACATTTAATAAGCCAAGTCCGTTAACAAACTTTATCAGTTACAAAGCAGAAGTCAATAAATCAAATATGTGTATTTAGCTATAATATGAAATATAGTTCTTGTCCTAAAAACTAGATAATGTAAATTAAATCAATTATTTATTTATTTTCAATTTCCTGCAACACCAGAAATAACTGAATTAAAAGGAGGTTTACGAGAGGCAAAGTAGGCATAAAACAGTATTCATTTCCTGAAAATATTTTTCGCTAATAGGAATAATCAATTGTTTATGGTTTTAGTCCAAGTATGCATTTAATATAAACAAAAGACGAGTATAATTAGATACTTTGGTAATTGTTACTTTTGCTATAAATGAGGAGCGTATACTTTGTATGTTCTATTTAAAATTTAAATATTTACTTTATAACACTGTTTGTTATGAGAT
This sequence comes from Sinonovacula constricta, assembly GCA_007844125.1. Lineage (NCBI taxonomy): Eukaryota > Metazoa > Mollusca > Bivalvia > Cardiida > Solecurtidae > Sinonovacula > Sinonovacula constricta. The sequence goes on along the minus strand of CM017565.1, from coordinate 39,804,746 downwards.
CTTATTGTATTGTTGTAGCTTGAATGAGCACACTATAAATGAATACGACATTTCACAATCCTTTATTTTAAAAAAGAACAAGTAAATTGTAAAAGTATTGACGCAAAATTTGACGGCATTGTTGTTTCAATGGTGCTTATTTCATAGTTGTACTATTTTTATTTGCCATATTTGTAATGTAATTGTAACGTATGTTATTTGTCAATCAATAATATCATTTTTATTTAATTTTAATTGATTTAAATTCTCTTTTACTCGACACTGTTAGTGTGTACTCTTGTTTTTTTCTATAAATTATAAATATCCAAAATTGATAGGTAGACACAAGCTCACGTTGGTTTGTTTAAACTTTGTCTCAATATATGTTATTAGCAGGTTTGTTATACCGCGTATTTTATATAAGGATTTTTTAATTTTCATAATCACAAAATGCATTACGTGAGAACCTTCTAAGGTTATATGCCCTTATCTCGATGCATCTGTGTCTACACACGACACAATCAGTTGTTTTTAATACTTGGGACTTTAAAGTTTTGTGTTGTTGATTTTTAGATCTTAGAGAATTTTGGATTCAATTAAAATATTTGAAATTGTCTTGTACTTCCACTCTTGTATGCGTGCGTTATGGCAGTATAAGTTATAAAATTGAAAAAAAATACATATAAACAGTTATCATGCATTCATAGTGTGTCCTCAATTTATCATCTTTGTTAAATGAGTACCGTAATTTATTTACAAACAATCGATATACACGAACAAACAGGGCATGTTCTTTAAACGCCAGTTTGAGTTCCACAGTTCCTGTTTTTATCCTGTATTTACTTGTGTATGAGTGAACGAGTGTCTAGGAATTTGTTGTTACGGCCATCATTCAACTTAACTATGTATAGATTCTCTTCATTCGATTATAAAACAAATATCTACCTGATAACTACATTATTCAGTCTTTTATTTATTACACTGCTGTCTGTACTAGCATTTCAAGCCAATGTCACATGGTTACGAATCTTGTCGCTGTCAGCAAATGTTGGTATTCATGCTTTATAAAGGACTCATCGTGACATGGTGCTCGTCAGGTAATTAGCACATGTTTGCGTAAATACTATTTTATATGACGGACACACATCAATATCTCGAGGTGGAGTGTCTAATATGCATTACTTTGGTACTTTTGTGTAATCGTTTATAAGACTTCAATTGTTGTTTCAATAAAGACGTGCATATTTTGATTATTTTTTAATACCATATAAAAGCTTCACACATCCACTTTTCTAAAATTACCCTCTGTTTGCTATTTGTTTTTTCACATAGATTGTTACTCTTAATAAAATATTTTTAACCCTCTGGCTTTCGACTTGCATAAAAAAAAGATTAATCATTTCAGTTATTTTGCTTACATAACTATTTGAACCTTGTGGTTTTAGCTCCAGCGCAAGGGTCACTTTCACTGGCTTTTAGTCTAAGCAGTACATCAATATTATACTTGCCATTCTCATAGGACCTTGTGATATTATTTATTGGTCTACAAACGTCAGAATCAGGATATGAATATTTTTAATGCAAGATTTAAATTCTAAATATTTGCGCTTTGTAGTTAGCAGCATAAATTTTACGTCCATTTATGATATTATAATAAGGCTTACCTGTCACTTAAAAAGGTGATCACAAACCAGGTTTAAGCACCCCAGTTAGTTCTTTTGCCGACTGGCTGTTCCAAGGCGGTAACTGCTGGCTTTTATTTTTGTGTGTTATATCTCGTCTCAGTGTTTTGTCATATTTACATTTACATTTACCCTTGCTCTAGAGGCAGTTTAGATTTAAATATATGTGGTTATTTTGATAGGACCAGTTCTTATTAACCTATTAAACCTAAACCTAAACTAGAAATTCTTAACAATTAGAATTTAATGCACTCCTGAAATAGAACTCCATCCGTTGAATGGTTTTCCAACAGATTGAGGTAGTGGAAGATATATATTTAAAGTTTAAGCTATCATAAGCTATTTACGTGTGTGTAAATCAAACATCATCAACACCTTAAATCATACTTCAATGTCAAATAAACGATTGCGTAAAAATAAATTTACGTCCTATCACCATATTTGATGTCGGCATTCTAATTAATGCAATTTATTATAAACCACAAATAATTTATTTGCAAAAACGTATAAGGTATAAATAGTAAGGCGTTGGCTTCCATGCTAAAACAAGCATAAAAATAAAAGGTTTATTGTAACTTCCCTAAAGAATACACAGTCCCCTAAAAAATAGTGGAAATTAATAGTATTTATAACATTGTACTGCTTGCAAATATTCAACTTCTATATACATATCATTTTTAACAACAGTATTTGTATTGCCACTGGTTCTATGCTTAACAATATCACAGTACGTTAAGAAACAATAGACGTGAGAGGTAATTTTATAACTGGCAAATTTGTAAAATGTTCAGAGGAAAGTTGGACGCACAAACACGTTAATATTTGCAGAGATCCCGTTATACACTCACCCAGCTCTCTAGATAAAACTGCTTATTTCTAAAACATGTTGACATCTCTGAATTGTGTGTAAGGTGATTTTGTTAAACTTTCAAACTGAAAATATACGCATGTACTACGTATACCATTAATTATAAAACTGTCAGATTGAGCATATTTCTGGGCCAAAGTAGATTTGTAATTCAGTTAAATAACTACAACTTTATTGTTAAACGCTGTGGATTGATCACTTTATTCTTAATTCAATTTAAACGTATTATAAAGGTGAGAGGTGAAAGAATCATTTTTTTAAAGTTATTGTTTTATATTTAGGGATAGTTTTGTGCTATGATAATTCTCTCGTAGCTCTTACTTTGATTATTCTCTCGTAGCTCTTACTTAACTAAGTGATGTCATAAAACGTCTCAGATCATAGCATATAGTTAATTTGTCTCATAACTTATCAGGTACGTATTATACTAATTGCATCCGCTCCAGAACATGACTATATTGAATCGAAGCTACATTAAGATAATGTTATATTATATTGTCATATTATGACAATTATATAATTGCGTTTGACCTTTCTTGATGGTGTTAGTAATATCCTTAATTCAAGTTATTTCACATTATACGGTGTTATACGTATGCTTTATTGTTTCTTATTAATTCTATTGCTTTGTTCTACTGAAAGTAAAGACACCTTTACGAAGTGTATTTAGAAATTTTTGTCGCGAGGTGGCAAGGTTTTTGTTTAATGAACTCATTTATTATATAACACAACTAAGTTAATGTATGTTAAGATAGAAACATCAGTCAAAATCCAAAAAACGATTTTATTAGCACATTACAACTCCAAAACAATGCCCTCTCCGTGGAATAAATGAAAACAATATGCAAAGGCATTATAAACACGTAAACAGCATGTTAAAATTTATCATATACAACAAAAATAAGGAATAATCAAAGAATGTTATTATAAATACATAAAGAGCAAAATTGATTAATTGTGTAATAATAACAATGTGTCATTTGAATGCATACCTATCATCGTAAATGTGTATCTTGTTATAAAACATGCAACTCATAGAATCATAATCTATCAGCTAAAAGAGTTTTAAGGTCACAGTTCGTTGTATGAATTCTAGAATCAATGCTAAAACCACTTAATCCAGAACATATGAGATTCCACTTAACCAATGTAATTCACAATAAAAGAAACATTCCTCTGTGGACGAAAATTGTTTTTTCCTTGCATATTTTCTAATCTTATTAATAAGATTTGCTCTTACAAGGACTTAACCTTATATTCGGCTTTATATGTTGATTTTCTTGATTTATTTGCTTTGACATTAAAAATATTATTATAATAGTCTTCTATTATTTCCTCACAAGAACAACATCTATGTACTTTATACAATGTAATAACATTTCTTTTATCTCACTGTGTAAAAAAGACTTCTACAATGAACCCTTATGGTCCTTAGCAAAATTGTGCAAATCTTTGCTTGCACCATTCTGTTAAACCCGATACGAGAGTTCCAACGAAAGAACAATTATACATTTAAGTAAACGTGTTTTTTTTTAATTTTGCTCTAATAATGTTTTGGTATATTCTTTACGAAAAACAAGTATTTAACAATAAGTAAAGTGATACAAGGCAGCATGTTTATTTTAAATAACATTTACAGCAATGCAAGATATTGTAGCACACCTCCGATCACTTCGAAAATAATATCTCACATGTAAATAATATGTAAACTGTCACAACCAGATCTGATATTTTACAATAATAAACATGATGATGTGGTATTTAAGTACATATGATGTGTAAATATGGTTCGTTCCATAATATTCACTCTTTGGAGTAGCTTAAGAAGTTTCATGTTTAGCGCGTGGTTTCGAGTCCCCTTCGGGGCGAATGACGCAATGTGAGAAGGTCTTGACATGCTGTGCGCCAGTGGTTCTACCTGGACATGTGTCTGGGGTCTTCATCCACCAAAAAGCTGGAGGTTGCTATAATGATCAGAAATTGTCGCTGCGATAAATTTCTAAACAAACAAAACAAAAACAAACAGTTTCATGTTTACAAAATACAATGCAGTAGGAAAATCAACCTCTGAGGTAAATGATCTGTAAATGAAATTTATCAATTTATGAAGGGACTTTTCGTTGCACACTTGTGCAAAATATGTGCACAGAAAGTCCCCAGTATTATAGGACGACCATTTGCCAACACAACACAACTTTATTATTTGTTTGTAAAAATATACAAGTTCTTACTATTCAATTAGTTCTTATTTCAATTCGGCATTAAACATAGTTCGAAAAGTACTATATGCGTAGTAAATAGGAAACTAACAATTTAAACAATGACTTAATGAAGGTAACCACGAATATGGATTAAAACTAGACAGATTAAACGAAACACCTGGCCGACAAGTGCGTTAAAAACACTACCCTTGTCACTCTGTCTATGTGAACATAACATGAGCAGAGAAACCGCATGGTGAAAAATGCTGTATTTTTTAAATGAAGTCTGAATTTCATTTCTATAGTAACAAAATGAAAGAAAATGTAAAATGGTAGACAACAAACGTAATACGATTGACTTTATTTCTGATTGTCTTGTGCAAAATTAGTTTTTGCAGCAAAACTGCAGTCGTGCTTTCAGTAAGTGTTTAAGCAATTTCAAATCTCTAACACTTGGTACAGCGGTAGGCATCACTTCAAATATTTATATTGTTACTTCTCGCATTAATTTGATTTTCTCAATTTGAGATACGTTGACACACTCACTGTTAATTGTACTGCTGCTTTATTTTACATATTTATACACATTATACAAATCATTATGAAATGTACGAGAAACCAAGTAGGCAATGATATGCGTACTTGCAAGAAAATGACCATCTGGAAATCTAATTATTTATAAAGATTTTCACACGATTTTGAAATACTGGTTTTGGGCTTAAACAATTTATTGAGCATATGTTTGCCAGTGGACGCACAACCCTGGCAAGAGATGTCCTCCGACTGTTTTAGGCGGATTTGTCGGACAATGCCGACGAGCAGTTCGTCAACATTCATATTTAGCACGACCGAGGTCTCGACAAACTTGCAGTCATATGTCTGAGCGACCGACTTGGCTTCTGCAAGAACACAATAAAAAGCAAAATTTTACAAGAATTCCATCCATGATTTGTAGATATCATATAGAAACATAAGGAATCCGTTTCCAAAAAGTTCAATTTAAATTCGTGTGAACGTACGGAAAAATATTTAGCAACCGTTTTAAGGTATTTAACAAAAACTGTTAAGGTGATTCTTGAGTGATTCTTAATGATTGGCATTTTGTCCAGGTGAAGGGGTTAACTACAAATATTTAAGACGTCTAAATGGTTTGTCCCTTTGCTTTGCTGTCTAGGCTAAAAGATATAGAGTAAACATCTTAAGATATATTGATTGTATAAAGATTAATAAGAAGTTTCTCAAAGCAATTGAGTTAAAAAGGTCCTTTTTGAAGGATTATAACGTTATATCTTATTTTATTGTACCCATATGCATACCCAAAAACAAAAATAATTGTGTATTTAGTGTAACATTTAATTATATGCTATTACCATAAAATTTATAACTTACCTTCTGTAGGCACACATTTTGAGCGGACAAGGTCAGACTTGTTTCCAACCAGAATAATTGCGTCCTCACTATGCTGGCCTTTTCTTAGATAAAACAGAGTGTCGACGGCTTGTTGAAAAGATTCTTTGTCGTCACAGGCATAAACAATGACGTAAGCAGTAACGTCATCAAATAATTCCTCATCCTGATTTTTAAGAGATATAAAACTTGATTTATGAATTAAGAAACAAATACAGAGACAAAAGTAGCGCAACATTTTAATTGAATTAGTAAGTGGCTTTAATATATTTAAACAGATGGTGTCAAAACAATGTTCAACGGATTTTAAAATCTAGTTTACACCTTTTAAAGAAAACAAGTTCAGCCATTGTTTGAGCTCTGCTTAGAATCTTTATTGAATATGTATACTTTTTATAAGACAACAAAAAATTAGAAACATGTTTTGTTATATATGTTGCTATAAAGCCCACCTCTAAATCTGCTGCGGCCATAAACGACAATGCTGTCTCCTCAGCCGTTCAGCAGAACGTTTACACTGCGTGTGGCGTCAGCATCTGAAACGTTTTAACATGAGAAACTATTAGAAAATAAGTTTAAAATTGCGCATCGATTTGCACAGTCAGTCTTTTCTAAAGTAAAACACCATATATTGATAATGTAAACTTTGAGCTAGTTATTCAACTATGCAATGCGCCTGACATTATATTTAACCTACAATTATATCCGTACAAGCTGATTATTTCATCGCCGTTTTAACTGGTAAGTTTTGTCATGTATCATTTTAACAGATACGGCAATAATGATTAATTAAATAAATAGCAATTAATAAAAAAATCGCATTGTCACTATTTCATCTTCAGGCAACAGGCCGGTAAATAAAACATTATATACTTCAATTTTAAAGTTTATTTTGTATAAACACATCATCTTTCCACATTATTAGTTTCCTTGATTAAATGAAGAAAATTAGTAAATCTCATATTGCTTTATCCCGACACTTATTCAGAGCAGGATTCACCAGCCAATCTTAGGTAAGTATTGCCCAAGCCACGTATTTTAATCCACAATATCTTCATCATATATTTAGCAACATATCTTTTTTTGTGCATGTCAACTAAACTTGGCTACTTTGAGCTTAAAATCACATTGAAGCTTCATAAATAAGCTTATTTGTATTGGTATAAAAATTGTGACTTTGGCTTATGTCATGAGTTAGGCTTAAGAATTGTTGGTGAGAACGGGCATAAAAACTGTTACTTTCTAAGGCATTTCTACCCGTATACTCAGATAACTGATGTGTTATGTATGTGTTTACAAGGATAATGCTGCAATTTGCATACATTTGAAAAGATTTAACGCATTTAGCACTATACCAATGACATAGCACCCATCAAAGACAATACATTTAAACTATCAGCAGATATTGTAATACTTCAACAAAATATGTGTTAATTTGATTCATTTAATGTCATTGCAATAGGATTTATCCTTGACAATCGTAAAAAAGTGTCTATCCTGAAATAAGTTCATTGCTGTTTTGGATGGCAAATTCTATTATAAATACATTCATCACTACTCATTGAAAGCATAATTTGGAAGCAGAGAAATTTACAGATTGACATTGTGTTTCTAAAGCAATCATGAACACTTTATTTGACATTTAAGGTACGATTGTTATGAATGTTAACATTTTTCCACACGCTATATATATAGACAAGAACACGTTCCAAGTCATCATCTCTGGCGCTTACTTACAATGTAAATTGTCAAATTATGACAAACTATATTCCAGAAACCTTAATCTAAAATATACAGAAAAGTACTGCTTCTAATAATGAACATCAGTTGTTTCAGTGTTTTGTGTAGCCGTGTGTGGCGATATATTAGAAGCTATAGGTAATTATGCAAACCAGTCAACTTTTAACGACTAGAAAATAATTAAAATCGGAATTAGAAAATAGATATATGGATATCATAATGTCTTTCATAACCTTGTATACTGAAAAAGATTAAAACCTTGAAAGTGTTTAGGAAAAGGAAGTGTCAAAATTTGTGTTTCAAAAAAATACAATCCAATTAATAGCGGCACCAATATCAGAATTCCACTTAACAATAATACATTCGGCTTACCTCAACAATAATTAACGCAGCAACGATTACTGTTTTAGTTAATGGCTATCACACTTTCTCACACGATTTTCCGTTTTCAAATCGTGACCTAGATCTCTATCATTCTATATCTGATGGAATAGCTGTTTGAATTAGCAATATCCTTATTTACTCGACAATAAAAGACGTAAAGTATAAACGGAATGATAGTTTGTGTGTTATTTTCGAATTATTCTACTCTATTTTTCTATCTGTGTTACACACCTTGCCATAACATTGAAAGAAATCGGCAGTTTCATATTTACGGCGTTATTACCTAAATCTAACCATTTTAATTAGGTCTTGTTTCAAAGACATACGATCTAAGTAAACCATCATCCTGTTACTTGATCGGCTAGACAACAGGACGAGAGTAATTGTATAACTTTATGGTTTGATTTCAATCATTCCTTGTTATTAGGACCCAAATTGAATGTTACGCGCACCTGTACATTAACAACGCAAAAGTTCCCGGCAATTAAACAAAACATGATCACTTACCTAAGATATAAAAGCAACGTCAGAGCTGTTAACCAATTAGCTGGTAATTAATTGGATTGTTTAGTCTTTCATTTCTATCGGAACAAATGTATTTGAAATAAGCAGTGGAGCAAAACTGAATTGAGTTCAATACTATTTACGTCATATGCTTCAGGCAGATTACAAAGCACCATTTTGCGGTAATGAATACATACTTTCGTTAAACGAATGTAATCGAGTTTGAGAAAATGCGCACGCAGATTGTTAATTTAAATAGCTCTTGGTCACTTAGAATACAATGTTGTGGCAGGTTAAGTAACAAACCTAATAAGCAATATATATTAGGAGTGTATATGATCCACTCAATAATCTTTATTGTATTAACTAATTTTAAAGGTTTCTTTGTTTGTTTTGTTTAGTTTTGTTTGGTTTGTTATTTTAAAGTCTTAATGAATGGTACCTTTACATTCAACTTCCACTTTTATTATTTTATCTACTGATACGTTTAGTGTTTGTGCCTGTTATAAACATTTTGGACCTTGCCATATACGAAGAGGACACGACTATTAATTGTTTATTACAATTGCGTTCTTTGGTTTTTAAAAGCCCCGTCCAAGACATTTATTATCACAAGTTGGATCTAAAGGTTTTACGTTATTTAATTATTTATAAACGGTTGGATCCACCACTTCAAAAGAAAAAGCTAAGTCTATTTAAGTAGAAGCATCAGCAACATAAATGTGATAAAGGATATAGATTATATAGAATATGTTTTACTACATTATTTTAAGAGATTGCAAGTAATCACTTCTAATGCCATTGCACATCCTCGTATCAAGACCTATGTAATCATGGCATAGCATCACCAGAGTGACTTAGCCTAACATCGAACAATGGGAAGGAAGTGGAATGACAAAAAAGTGTTTCAAATTTATTTGAGTGTCTTCACTTAAAGGTTTTATCAACATGTTATAAATCTTTTAGTGTATCAATTATTTCGTTTAAAATATTTTATTGTAATTTTCTTTTCTGTACAATCCATGTACAGTTACAAGAATCGTAAGGAAGCGTGTTGAGTTAACAAGTTCTTAAAACTTAAATTATACTCTCCCGTCGTCTGATAATAATGTGTTTTTCAGCCATCTTAAATACATACATGTGTTACACTATTGGTGTAAATTGATTTTACCATAAACAAAAAAGTAAACATATCTGCCATCCATCAATCATTTAAAATGCCTTGAATCAGTTGTAAATTATATAGTTCAATCATTTTAAAAGGCACGAGGCAGGCGTTTACTGGAAAAGAACCGTGATAAAGATGATAAGAAAACATACACACACATTCGTACCGGATTTTTGAGTCCTACATTTATAACCATACTGCATTAACAAAAACATCAGTTGTGTTTTGCACATTGCATATTAAGTATATGCTTCCTCGGAAGCTTTGAGCAAGTCTCCTAATTCTTAATACGTATATATATAATTTAAAATAAAGGACTGATTTTAATACAATTCTTCTATCGAACCAGAAATACATACATTCCTAAAGGTTCGGTTAAATAATCAACAATTTAACATGACATTTATGACAAGCTCATTGCATAATTGCTTATATATATGACCGGCCGCAATAGCTCAGGTGGTAGAGCGTCGGCTTGCAGATCGGGACGTCGTGGGTTCGAACCCGGTCGGGTCTAACCAAAAACTTTAAAGTTGGTAGTAGTGACTTCCCTCCTAACGTTCGGGGCTAAGGGGACAGCGTTACGCCTGACTCGTCGGTGACAGTATAATGGACCGGCCGGGTTCAGTCCCTGGTCACCTCATAAGTGCCCCTGTGCTATAATGATAGAAATGTCGCTGCGCAGAATCGGCAAAATGCCGGCTAATCCCTAATTCCCCTTATTAACAAATGATTTTACACACAGTGTTTGAGAAAATTGAAACATTTTTAGATGAAAAATCAATGAATGCCTTAATAAAGCTTTTTAGAAGTATAACAACCACTTTAAAGGTTAAAACAATGTTTGAGAAACTTGAAAAATGTTCAAGGATATATAAACAATGTATGTTTTAAAGAAGTAATAAACATGCAAGGCAAATCTAAAAGAACAAATCTTTGACGAGTTATTAAAAAATAGAGTAAACCCGACAGTTGGACCGACTGGGCTGCTTAAACCGGTTTTACAGATCCATCCTCGCAATTCCCGAATTCAAGCAATTAAAAGCAAACCGATCTATTTAAATAACAAATATCCAAGCACTGACGTATTCTTGGGTAAATAATGACGAAATTGTGACGTCATTGAAAAATAATGTCCACATCTTGTTTGGAAGAGAGATAGGTATTATTTAGATTAGCAGAACTACACAAAAACTGTTGATTGTAAATGAAATTAACTTTTTGAATCAAGAAAAAAATTACCAGAGAAGTAAATGGTTCATGCGAAGATGGAATTAGAAGTACCAAAGTCTAATGTCCAAAGAAAACGTTAATTCACATGTAAGCTAAATGTAAAAGTAAGAACAAATACGTGATGATCAATTTAACAAAAGTGCAAGCCCTACAGTTACCGCTTTGGAACGGTCAGTCGGCGAAAGGGACCCACTGAGGTGCTTAACCTATTTACTCTAACCTCGCACTTCGCTTTTGTGACGTTTGTTGTATGTTGTGGCAAAACGACATCAGTGCCTGTCCATATATAAGATGCTGCATTGGTTTTCTAGAACAAACGTATACCCGTAGACACATTAATCAGACTATCTAAACACTTATCAACATTCCCTGCCTTGTGTGTAAAATAGACCATTAACAGACATTCAATATAATCCTCATGAGACATATTAATATTAATTCAGAGACGCATTGATTACATGATGCATTGTTATATATGTGGGCATTGAAGTGGATACAGATTGCACGCCTGATAGATTGTTGTGTAGGTGCGCGTAACAAAACATAAACACTTTGATTCCAGCATTGCTATGCATGAGTTCATCGTTTGTTTCCCACACAATCAGGTATTAATATTATAATGTAATATAAAATTATAATGACATTATTGTTTCACTATTGATTGGACTGGTGCAGTTCCAACGAGAGCTTCATAATTAATAAGGTCTATTTATAGAGTTTTGTGTTTTGCCACACGCATGTGTGTAAATAGTACTTTAATGTCAATCGGATATTAGAGCTGCAACATGAGTTGCTAATCATTATTAAAATGTCTAAGGGAATAGTTTCAATCTGTACAACTGTATTCAGCAGGTTACGGGATAACATTGGATTAAATTCATTACAATCACGCGGTGCTAGCACTTATATTTTAGAACAGATCACAAATTACTAGAAAACGTTGCTATTTTACATATATAGAAATGAATACGTGAAATTGTTTAAATTCGTCAACTTTGCAAATGATAATTTTAAGCTTATCATTCAATTCGACAAGAATTTCGAACGTTCAGAAAATGCGCATAAGCATTAATTTTGTGTTTTCTATTTCAAGAACCCGACTCGATATAAGGATATTGTAGTTCGTTTCCTCCGAGGTATTTCATCATTTTACACACAGTATGTAACAAGTTCGTGGACACAGCATCCAAAATAAAACTTTGCTGGGGGCATAAACATAAATTATAAACAAGAGCCTTTATGTTAAGTAATGTGATAAATAGTTTAATTTCATGAAATGGAACGCAAAGCTTCTTGATACTTAACAATATTCTGCAGAATACATGTACAAAGTGATGACGTATGGTGTTGTTGATCTGTCTCGCTAAATGGACAGATACTTAGATTTCCCTCGATACCATTTAAAAGGGATTTCTAAGTGATAACATCTGATTGCATGGCGTACTCGTGTAACATGATAACGACAGCAATCAAGCCAAAGAGTCAACAGAATGGTTTGGCTAAATGAAGAAAAAATGGGAAAGACACTTCAGGGAGCAATGACAAAGGCTAAGGCAATGACATAAAATGCTGTCATGTTAAATTGTATGTTCACATATAAGTGTTTGCTATTAACTTCGTTGTTGACAACATTCAGAACGTTAATAAGACTCAGAAATATTATTTGAATCTATATGATACAACTTACTGGAGTTTTTTCTTACTGTTCTTTGAGTTTAGAACTATGTGATTTAAATCAATACATGTCCCCATTTTTATATCTCATATCTGCCAGAAATTAATACATCGTTTAAAGTCTTTTCATACGATGGTGAATTGAATAGCGTTTGTTTAAAATAGCATCTTGTTGGGTTCAAATAGTATTTGATGCAATTACAACTACATCTAGAAAAAAATTATGTTTAATAACTACTCTTCTACATACTGTCTTACTTATATATTAGTAATATTGGATATATTATACTAGCTTTTTTGGAGGCCATAGGAATATAATTGGTTGGTTGATACCACCAAGTAAACACACTTCGTGCTCCCGTTATCCCGATTCCTGGTCCTTGGCTTACAATGTATCGGTCATGTTTTCTTAGCCAAACTGCATTATCTGAATGAACTGTTCCGCGGATTTACAAAAAAAAATTCATTCCCTATCGACAGTTCCTCGGTCTATTTCTTTAAACCAATCTCAAAAACAACGAGCAGGTGTAATGTTGTGTTATGGAGGTCATCCGTCAGTCATGTGGTTTACACTGACGTTATTTGAATAAACTAGGCTTTACTGACAGGTTTGGAACCGTAAATGAAGGCAAATACTCGAGTCTTGTTGTAAGTGTATTTTCATTTTGTAATTTATTCGTTTGACTTAACTTCTGTGAAAACGAGACACGCCTAAAAGTTATCTATTATAATATACAAATTGATTTTTACGTTAATAAAACAGCTTTATACATATTATAATCGCGTTTCAATTATAAGAAAACTATAGCCAAAAGTCATTCCTTTCGTTAACAATAAAGAAATTACCTTCAGTAACAAAAAGTAGATTACGCATGTCATACAATACTTTTCTGATAAATGTTCTCTTGCAGAACACACAAACATTGAATTTACCTTTTTACAAATTTTTATCCTTTGTAAAAACTATAAACCTCCTTAAGGATTTGTTGATTTGCTTAGTTCACTTACTCAGCATGGTTAAAGTTTTATTAATAAAATCAAATATTTCTTATTTCTTTTTGTTGATCTAATAACCGTATTATACAAATATATATTGATTGTTTATATTTACAATTTTAAAGCGTGTAAGGAAGTAATTTTAGGTTACTAAATTAATATACAGATGCAGATGTCATTACGAGTCTGGAGGTAAACAGTGTACATCTTAATATTAGGTAGTAATATAATAACCAGAAACTCGTACACGTTAAGACTGTATGGGAAAATAGTTTATGTCCATAGTAGATGGAACGATGTTAGGATAATCGGCAACTGAGTGCATAATTGTCATTCTGAAGTGGGATTTATTTTAGATTAAAGCAATTATAAATGTTTTGCAGATTATAATTATGTTGTTTCAGCATAAGAACACAGTATAAAGCCAGTCGCATGAACGCTCTTTCATAGTATATCTAAGTATCTAATTATTGACAAAAATCTTCGATGTTCCAACTAAGTTAATAATCTGCCCACATCTAAACAAATTAAAAGTACAATCAATGCAATCAAGACATAATGGAAACTGTACTAGAAGACAAATGACATGTGGTATTATTTTCTTTAAAACAATGAACATCAGTAAAAAAATCTTGACATATAAAAATGATGCAATCCATGGGATTATAATTTAGCATTAAACCGTATCGTAAAATAACCAAGTATCGCATGATAAATTACTTTCAAAATTCGTTGTATAAAGCGTCTTTGTTATGTGGCCTTCTCCTTCCTTTATCATACCAAAGCAGCGGATGAACACAGGTAACTTAAAGTAAGTTGGTGTTGTGTATTGGAATAACTTGATTGATCTCGGGAAAATTTTACTAAATTAACCAAGTTATTGAGGGGTCAATTTCAATCTATCTGTCTTTTAAGATTTGTCTCAAATAGAAAACATGGTGAAGGCATGTCTTACTGAGGTCGGCAAATTTAATTTAATTAGCACGTGTCTCCGAGTACATGTAACATAAAAAGCAATTCTTTTACAACTTTCAATAAAAAAGATGAAAAACTACTGAAACTATAGCATTATAAATGTGTTCTTGGAAGGTAGGGCATATAAATCGATAAATTAACTTGTAAACATAAATAAAATTTAATAAAATCTGTGAAGTTTTTTAATCTCAATGTCTTCGTGATGTATAAACCACAGGTATCGCAATGTCAGCAACATCATATATAATTATCATTTGACAATTTTTTATCAACCAATTTTATATGAAAATGAGGACGGTATCATATGGGCCTTTCATACATTTGATCAATAATCCATTTGTAAGCAACTTGGATATAGTTTCTCTTGTAAACAAAGCACTTAGAGGCCGGTGATCCGGAAAACTCATTAATTTCAGATATTTAATTATTTTATGCAATACGTATGCCTTTTTGGACTTGCGAATAAACATGACAGTACTTCTAAGCAACACGCCCTGACAGTAACCCGAAAGTCGCCATCAGCGACGCCTCTTTCTGTTGCAATCGTGATAAAAAAAAATAACCGTCTCCTGTTGCTAATGGCATTCATGCTGATCACTCTTAAATCGCCATTGCCATTTGTATTCTGGTGTCGTCCGGCAGGTGATATTATCATGTGAAAAATAGTTGACCAGAAAGGCATTGAAGCGCAGCATCAAGAGGCGCCCAACTGTTTACAATAAAATACATTACCTGATGCACAACAACACGAGTAACCTGACCTAATCTGAAAATATGCTCGCACAATCGGTCTTCAAATCATATTGCATTCTTTCAAAATGTCTTAAACATTTCATTTAAAACAGTAATCAGACTTGTTATGAAATACATGGGTGGCAAATTCAACAAACGATAATTTTAAAAGCTTACAACACATAAAAATAAAGACGCCATAATCCAAGTCCTCGGAAACTGTTAATTTTGGTACCTTATATATGTGATACGATGTAGAAATGGTACTAAGTATGTAACACCTGATAATCATTCGAAACGTCTCGACTATTTCTAGGAAATAGACTTGTCCGAATACAGCCGAGTAGTACAACCTGATAACTACAACAAGAATGCATTAATGCGAAGCATGAAAGGTCACAGTCAAGATATTGCTTAAAGGGGTACATTTTGTCTTGCATAATAATTAACCATCGGACAACAGCAAAGCTTGCTGTTAAATATGTCTTAAAATTTAATGTGTAACAGCCTCCAATGATGAGAGGTATATGCGCGGAAAACATACTAGTTCTCCTTACGCGTTAGCGTAAGTAATATATATTATGTGTCAACTACTGCTCTTTTCTTTAACTAGTACACGTGCAGCCTGCTTCCAATCACATATGATACACGAATAAAATTAAAACTAAACTAAAAAAACGATTAACGAGAAGCAAAACGCAACGTAAAAAAGTTAATTACACAGATTTGTTTGGTTTACCATGTCTTAAAAGTATAAATGATATATGTATATATGTTAAACGTAATAAAAAGGAGATACAGCTATACAGAAAAAGTGAACAAAATAAAACAAAGTTTACTTCAGATATTGAGTATGATGCTTGTAAGTAAATAGATATTATTATAAAATGCACAGTAATTAAGAAAATGAGTTTGTTTCCAATAAGAGAATCGTGTAACAATGGATGAGTACTCCTGACTATGAAAGAGGTTTACAATCCAAAAACACATTTGTAATGATACAACCGAAGTTTAAAATAATAAAACGTGTTTTATTCCTACAAGTTACTTCTACGTTAAAATGTGTTTATTAGAATAAATTTCGATTGACAAATAATAACCAAAACCAGATTAAGCAGTGGCGAATTGTCTTTCGCTGCATTGCAATGGCTTCAAATAAAAACTACACGTTCACTGTTAGTGTTACAACAACAATGTGACAAGAAATTGCACTAACACATGTAGCGACAAACCATCGGCTACAACATTGGAATGTTCAGCCATGGACAAAAGGTCCGACTAAGGTGACTTAACCGGTTTTAAAGACCTTATATCTTGCTCTTCCTGAAGGTTATTTCTTAAAGAAATTGTTAAAAGAGCAATAACTCTGAAAAAAACCAAGTCAAAGCAACTCAAACTTATTCATATGCGACGATTAATACGTTGAGTTATGATGTGGTATAATCACATAAAAGTGGCGTCATTTAAATCAATGATGTCCCATTCGGTTACAGAGTGTTATAACTGTTATGGAAACGTTACATAAAAACAAAATTGTGGAAGACTGTATCCTCTAACATTTACAAGAAAAACAGATGAGCTTAGTTATACATGTCCACAAATTTATTATATACAAACTAAAATAAGTATTTCATGGGATCATATAACAAAACGTCATAGAAAAAAAGAAGAGCTATATTAGTTCATAAAATCTTGTTTTGCCCATATTTTTTAACAATCTTGTGATAAATGTTTACGTTTAATATATTCATAGGATGTTTTGCTGGTAGACTGGCCTTTTAATTGGTGCTTTCGACAGAGTATATACAAACAATTGACTCCTTTATTATTGAAAGTTTTGAACGTTTCCTTTGTAGATAAGATTCTGCTACTCAATATTATGATGCTTAATATGCAAACATGATGTCACTTTTAAATTGGCAAATGATTCTATACTATCTAAGAAACCACATCCAGTAACATGCGGGAACAAAATATAGTATCAAAATATGTATTAGTAGTAGAAGACTGGGATACTTGAAATATTCGCGCTGATTTTGATATGATAAACTGCCATCTTCTACTCCATTGTTCTGATTTGTATGCTTCATTTGAAATTAACTTTTGTCATTGATCCTATTATTTACTGTCGTTGTCATAATACTTTGAAATACTATTTATTAATGAGAAACCAGTATATATATATATATATATATACATTAAGTGCCGAAAATTAATTCTCAAGACAGTGCTGTTAACTTCTGTTAACTTTTACTTCTATCCAACACAATTGTTAATTCAAATACAAATTATCGCTGTTATACAAATACATATTTAAAATATAAACGTATTAAGCTACGCATTGTAATAACGATATGCATAAAGAATTGCTTAGCATGTTTTAAAATCTTATATTATAAAAACTATAAAATAGTTTTAACATGATAATCATTGAATTTGTATGAAATTTACATAAAACCAACAAAGACATGATGAACACAATTTTGAGTCTACCTTTTTACTTTTCCACATAACAACATGACAGTGTTCAACATGCAACGTTCATAAATTATAGGAAAAGGAATAAACATTGTCACATTTTAGTTGTCATGGTTTTACTGTTATGACCATAACGGTCCTTGCATTTCGTAATATTGATTTCTCAATTCCATGCCATTATTCAAATGTATTTTCAGCATGATTTCGCAGCTTCAGTTGCAAGAAAGGCCAGTAAATGCCGGACACAATGTATGGACATATAGACAATTGGCGTAATAGCTAAGATGAAATATACATCAAAGTAATAAAGTGAAAGTGTAATGTTTTCAAATGATTGCAATTTCAATTAAATTGTAAATATTTCGAAAATAAGTATGATTTATCTAGTATAGTCTTTCGCTCATATACAACGAATTTGACATTTCTGTTATAAACACTCAAGCATCAGCCTTTACTTACTTTTACCAAAGTAAAATAACTTACCCTACGTCCTACTCTGAAGTTTGGCTTAAATTGAAAAACAATCCTTCTTAACTGTTTTTCTCCCAATATTTGCAAGTGTTCCATTTGCAATTGAAGTTAGTAAAGCCAATACAATAACTCATTAAACGTCAACAAATGGGTGTTAGTATGATTGTTTCAATTTGCTGTTAAAATTCTAGGGCGAAGTTGTAATTAGTAGCATAATTAAATTTAGCGAACATTAGTTACGTAGAAAACAAACGATCTTATCAGCTTCACAAAACGTATTCACCAATCTTTAACTTCAGAAATAAATCAAATAACATCTCTATTAACAGGCAGTTTGTCATTATTGGAATATCTAATTATCTACCTCTAAAGGTGCAAAAGTATTTGTAGAACAAAAGGAAATAATGATGGTAACATTGATGATTTATCATTTGTTGTCTGCATCTATACGCATTAAGCTTAATAATTCGGATTCTACATATGTTAATTTTTTGGTATAGAAATGAAATTGTATATATTCCTTATACGTCATGTATGTCCGGTTTGAAGAAAAGTTTGGACTAAAGTCAGGCACATGAGTAAGAGTTTGGGTATAACACTGATCAAATGTAAACTGAAAACTTTCGTCTTGGTTAGCTGTTAATGGTATTTGAGCGACCCCGTCTGTCCATATCGAAGACTGACCGTTCCAAGGCGGTAACTGTCTGGTTTCCACCTTTTGCTAAATGACTCATTACAGATTTGTTCTTTCATTAACATTTGGCTTGCATGTGAATACATTTGTCCTGTGCCTTTTCAAATTTTTGTACATGTTGCAATGCTCATAG
This sequence comes from Sinonovacula constricta, assembly GCA_007844125.1. NCBI lineage: Eukaryota > Metazoa > Mollusca > Bivalvia > Cardiida > Solecurtidae > Sinonovacula > Sinonovacula constricta. The sequence continues at coordinate 39,785,427 of CM017565.1, read as the reverse complement.
GACTTTGTCATATATATTCTTATTTAACTTCGGGTCTGTGTGTATTTGACAATGTGTTGTATTTGTGATATTTCACCTTTGTGTGAGTGTCTGGAGTAATAACATGAATACTACAGTACAAGTAAGTAGATGCTTGTGTTGCTTTGTTGACGCTTTCTTGCTTCTGTTAACTGCAATAGTTTAACTGCAATATTCTTATGTAAAAGTGTGACTACGGCAATAAATATTACAGTGATTTCTTTTTTCCCCACTTATTTTTCCATGAAGCTGGTCGATATTGCTTTATCATGACACTCTGTCGAGTCAGTGACTACTTAAAAGGTGTTACGAGGATGTGTCATGCTATAAGATGTTATCACTTAGAAATCCCTTTTAAATGGTGTCGAGGGAAATATTAGCTTCTGTTAATTCAATGAGACGGGATCAATCCTTATGTCATAAGTTTATACATGCGTAATGCTGACTTTGAATCGGATAAAAACATTTTGCCAATATGTGTTATTTGGACAATTATAGATAAACTTGTATTTTTGTTTAACATGGGTTATGAGGTTGGCAGTTTGACAACATTTAAGTGTGTGGGAAACAAATATTATACAAGATTTATTACTACTAGTAATAAAAATCATTTAAAAGAACGAAAGGTTTACAAAGTACACATGGTTTTAGAACATTATATTATGATAGCTGAGTGTTTATATTATACAGCTAAAGATATAGGGTCGACATATATGCACGTGCAATATTTAAATACCCTTATAGTGTGTTTCCGTTTTTATATGCATATATATACATTTGTTTTTATTTGTATAGACTTATTATAGCAAGACAAACAACAAGAGTAAGTGTTACATATGTTGATATAAACAGATGTTCGTTTTTAGATGCAACTTATTGACAAAGTTAATTCTGTTATGGCCTAGCATAATTATTGGATTAATTTATTATTAAACAAAGAAACTGATAAGGTAGATGTATAAGCACAATCTTTAAGCATTTCACACTGTCGTCAAAACAATATTGTAATGGCGAATCTATTCTCCGTATCCATGGGATTATAATGTTGTGGATTCAGCTCACGCGAGGTTCCAAGTCTACCTGTGTATATATTTAATATTTAGTATATATTCCTTTTTCACAGGCCATAAACCAGTCCAAATGTCTATAGCAGTTAGATTTGGTAAACGTAGGTCCATAACCAGTGAGATCACGCGTCTAGACTTAAGTCTTAGTGACTGGGATATTTCTTTTTCAAAAGTATGTTCAATGTGATAACACGAATTCGAAAGGGACATCAAAAATGTCAAACTTGTGTACGGATGAGCACTCAGCAGTCCATGTCAGTGCCTTCGAGTGCATAACACATTTGATACATATATACACATTTTATTAAAATAGATACAACATACCTCGAACTTATGTAATAATTAAGAAAACTTTCAAATCAAAACTATATCAAACTGGAGATTAAACAAAACAATGGCAAATACTGATAAGCACATACCAAACCTCATGAATATTATAACACTACGTTAAAGACCTTTTAAAAGCGAAATATTATACAAAAAGACTATATATTGTCATGAGAACCGGGGTATTGTAAAAAGGACGAAGCAGGAATCTGTACTTGTTATAATATAGAGAGATTATATATTTTATGAAAGCGATATTAGCACAAAACATTTGTTTACATTTATTAAATGTATTGCCAAACTGCCCCATGTTAAATGAAATAATAACTAAAAGGAACAGGTGACATTTATGAAAAAGACCCCTAAAATATAAAGAATCATATCAACATTGTGAAGTCAGCAATAATTGCTTTTCTTAAGCAATTCTCTTAAGAAATGAAACGCGACTATAGAAAAAATATTCGTTAGATTTAAATTCGTTTCGTGCCATCACTATTGCACTGTCAGGCATGCGTTCCGAATACCAAATCGGTTTGCAACTGTTTGGTTACGGTTTTCAACGACATGGCCTTAAGTGTCCACCATAAGCGCCTGTAAGCGGTGTACAAAACGTATTCTGACATGTCTGCAAAACAATTTTCGAGGAAAATCATATGGCAAAACAATTTCAAGCCGTTATATTATCACAAAATCTATTTTCCAACAGTGTCTGAGCTTATTAACAAAACTGAGTTTACAGGAACATGTGTTGTTTTTTTTATTTTGGTAACGACAAACTAAATGGCAACATATGTCCTATAAAGATTTTCGATATCGGTGACAATTTATCCATAAAAGTTTTATTTGTGAAATAAATTCTCTTCACGTTTATCAAAATGATAAATCCAATGTTTATGTCGGTTTAGTAAATAGAACTTCTGCTCGTTTAATGTATGACTTTTCCATATGAAATAAATATCTTAATGTACGCGTTATTTTAATATCAGTATTTCACATTAATCTAAAACTTTAACATAATTATTTTTATACTGTCATTTATTTTTCTCAAACATCTTCTGACTTTAAGTACATAAACTCTCGAGAGAGCGCTGAAGTATTGGTTATACAATCCGTGCTCCGGATTAAGATACCGCTTCTAGTGGAATATATACCTTGAATCATTCCACAGTGCTAACGTGATAAATACAAGGGTTGTACAGTTTTAAATTATATGGCGGGCAAAAACAGCCAATTTATGAAGTTATTAAAACACTTATAACCCTGCGTCGGTTCAATTTCAAGACAGGGTTAAGTTAGTTTAAGAATGGAGCTGGCAAGTAGGGGATAACGAATTTTATAAGAAAAATGAACTCGTGATCAAATCGATACAATTTCATTTCAGCTATGAGCGGCTTCGCCAACTTCATCAACTTCATCATAAAAATTATCATCATTATCACTAAAAACACTGAACCCTTACCAAAGTAACAACCAATTTTTAAAGTCCAACGTCATTTTTTTATCTATCATAGTACAATATTGTTGTTTTTTTTTCATAAACCTTTTATTATTCATATAAACAGAAAAGTTTTACGGACAGTTCTAAAACATAAATGTCCCCGTTTTTATTGACTCCAAATGTTCATTGCCTTGCAATTAGTTTGCTATCAGATATAACCAAGCAGTTTCTAGACAGGTAAAATGCTACTTAGATAAGTCATTCTTATCTACAACATAAATTTGATATTGTAAATAACGAAAAGAAATAAAGACAAGCACATTAGGTTTAAATTGGTAAAAGAAGTGAACACGTGACACCAAATTAATGGTCATACCTCAGTTGAAATATCTAGAAGTAACTCAATAGTTCTTTAAGATTCTTTTGTTGATAAACACGTGTTACAAGATAACATGTGTTACATGTTTGGTAATTACACAAATTAATTGCACAAAACATTAAATTTCCAAAAGAATGAACCTTATTTCGTGAAATGGGATATAGACGTGTCTCAAAATGACCTGTAGAAGTACTGTATCGCGATTGGTAAAGCTGTGGGCATAATTATTACCGGGATGACACACATTTTTCGCTCAAAACGGTAGATGTATAGATAACTTGCTTTTGTATTGTTTAAGGATATTGTGATTTAGTGTGGTAAGATGCCAGGTAGCCCATCATCTGCTCCAATTGGATACCTTCTTCGGATGTATAAAAGATTTTAGGTGGGCTGATGAACTTAACAACACATAAACTAGATTTTGAAAATACATAAAATATGTAAATCTTTACATTTCTTTACAAATATATTTCTTAATTGTTTTTTCTTGGTCCAATAATCGTATAATACAAATACTTTATTGAATTGTTGCAGTTTACAATTATAATGCTTTAAGGAAGTCGTTACTTTATAAATTTATAGAGGCAAATGTCTTAAACAACTCCGGAGGAAACATGCGAAATTCCAATTATTTTTAGACGTATACGTTACTCGTTCTACTGAAAAAATGTTATTGAGACTTGGTAACTGAGAAAAGTCGTATCTGCACTTTAAGCTCCTCAATTGTTATAACTGATTGTTTACAAAATAAGAAGTTATGCCTGCATATGATATCTAGATTACATATACGTTTAGCTATTACAATGCAATATAAGGTTGCAATATAAAAACCACTTTCAATAACGCTTACACGTTTAAAGCATTAAAAGCCTATGGAATACAAAGATTGTTTCAAGTTGTTCGAGGTAGATAGAACGATGATAATTGAATATCGCAATGAGTTCCCACTAAATATGACGAACGTCAAACACTGTCGATCATATTTTCTTTTCAGAACAACCGGTACCTCTTAAACGTTTTTCAGATTATAATTATTTTGTTTCAGCTTTACAATAAGAGCACAATAAATGGAACAATATAAAGCCAATCACGTGAACGCTATTAAATATCACGTTACGTCTAGGCCTTAACAGAACTTTTCACGTTGCAACTTAGTCAGTAACTAAACCATCTTAAACTAAATTATACAATCAAGACTTAATGGAACATGTAGAAGAAGACTAATGACATGTGATATTATTTCCTTCAAAACAAGGAACATCAATAAGGTATTTTTGCCATATAAAATTGATACAATCCACTGGATTATAATTTAGCCCTAAATCGTGTCGTAAAATAACCAAGTATCGAATAACAAATTGCTTTCAAAACCCGTTGGATTACAAAGTCTGTGTTATGTGGCCTCACGTGGGACTTCCTCTACATTTATGTTACACAACAAACAAAATGGAAAAAGATTTCCTAAAGAACGTTGGTGTCGTGTTTTGCATTAGAAAATAAAGTATTTAGTTCGGGAAAAGTTAACTAAATTAACCAAGTTATTGAAGTGATTACTTAATTGTATTTGTCTTATTGAGAATTAAACAATGTCTCACAGAATTAGAATGCATCATTTGTGCAGGCGTGACTTACTGTAGTCATTGCTTGCATTTCGGTAAAATTGGAAAAAATAAGCAAGTTTACTTTAATTAACGTGTGTCTTCGAGTGCATATAATATAAACAGCAATTCCGAAAGTCATTTTAAAATTTCAATAAATATTCAATCATAATAAACACGCGTTCTAGGAAAATAAGATACATAAATGGCTTATAGAAGTGCGAGGTTAGAGCTCTGTAAAACCGGTTTAAGCACCCCAGTCGGTCCATATTGCCGACTGACCGCTCCAAGGCGGTAACTGTCGGGTTTGCTCTTTTCCTTAAATGACTCATCACAAATTTGTTCTTACTTTTCGCTTGGCTTGCATGTGAAATACCTTCGTTCCGTGCCTTTTCGGAGTTTGGTATATGTTGCAATTTTTATAGGACTTTGTCATATATTCTTGTTCATGATCACAACAATGTTACTTGTGCAGTGTGGCGGTCGTAAAAAATCTCCCAGTGCATGTAATCTATGTTGTCATTTAATTCATCCTATAAGGATTGTTACGTGTATTTCCTTTGATGGACATTGAACTTTGGTTCTTCAATTCCATCTTCACATGAACAGGATGCTACAACCATTTATTCGTCTCTGGTCATGTTTGTTCATGATTCAGAAAGTTAATTTAATTTGTGGTCAACCATTTTTGTGCTGTTTTTCAAATCGAAATACTACCATATTCCTTTTCTGAACACTATGTGGACATTATTTTTCGATGACGTCACTACTTTCCTCATAACGTATAGAAAATATCAGCGCATGGACATTTTGTTTTCAAATAGATCGTTTTTCTTTTCGTTACTTGCATTTGAGAAACTCGTCAGGAAGTGTGAGGTTAGAGCTCTGTAAAACCGGTTTAAGCACCCCAGTCGGTCCATATTGCCGACTGACCGTTCCAAGGCGGTAACTGTCGGGTTTGCTCTTTTCCTTAAATGACTCATCACAAATTTGTTCTTACTTTTCGCTTGGCTTGCATGTGAAATACCTTCGTTCTGTGCCTTTTTTGAGTTTGGTTGCAATACTCAAAGGACTTTGTCATATATTCTTTTTCATGATCACAACAATGTTACTTGTGCAGTGTGGCGGTCGTTAAAAATCTCCCAGTGCATGTAATCTATGTTGTCATTTAATTCATCCTATAAGGATTGTTACGTGTATTTCCTTTGATGGACATTGAACTTTGGTTCTTCAATTACATATTCACATGAACAGGATGCTACAACCATTTATTCGTCTCTGGTCATGTTTGTTCATGATTCAGAAAGTTAATTTTATTTGTGGTCAACCATTATTGTGTTGTTTTTCAAATCGAAATACAATGTTACTACCATATTCCTTTTCTGAACACTATGTGGACATTATTTTTCGATGACGTCACTACTTTCCTCATAACGTATAGAAAATATCAGCGCATGGACATTTTGTTTTCAAATAGATCGTTTTTCTTTTCGTTGCTTGCATTTGAGAAACTCGTCAGGAAGTGCGAGGTTAGAGCTCTGTAAAACCGGTTTAAGCACCCCAGTCGGTCCATATTGCCGACTGACCGTTCCAATGCGGTAACTGTCGGCTTTGCTCATTACTAGTTATCATGTATGTACATAAGTTCTTTATATCTGTTATAACTCCCGATGCAGGTGCCTACTGTTAGTTGTTTCACTTTGACGGGATATTTTTATTTACACTGTTTGTTTGATAGAAAAAAACCTTCAGGAAGTGCGAGGTTGGAGCGCTCCACAAACCAGGTTTAAGCACCCCAGTTGGCCCTTTTGCCGACTGACCGTTCCAAGGCGGTAACTGATGGTTTTTCTTTTTGTGTGTTATGTCTCGTCTCTGTGTTTTTGTCACATTTACATTTACCTTGTCTGCCTTGGTCTGCAGGTAGATCAAATTTAAATATCTGTGAAAATTTTGATAGGACCTTTTCTTATTTACCTATTCATCACAAATTTGTTCTTACTTTTCGCTTGGCTTGCATGTGAAATACCTTCGTTCTGTGCCTTTTCGGAGTTTGGTATATGTTGCAATACTCATAGGACTTTGTCATATATTCTTTTTTATAAAGTTTAAGTTGCAGACAATTGGCTGTACAATTTTATTGCCTTACAAAAACTCAATGTCAAATATTGTTTAAGCGCTATATTTTCATTTTCAAAGAACATTGATGTTTATCAAACCCCGTGGCCCCAGGAGAGATAAAAACGGGTATAATAAAAACAGCAGAAGAAATCATAATTATCATTTGACATATTTTATTAACAAAAATAGTTAAACACTGTGCCAAGATGTCTCTTAATACGTGTGTACAATAAACTTTTTGTAAGCAACTTCTATATTGCTTGTTATGTAAACACAGCACTAAGAGGCCAATGAACTAGACAACTCATTTATTTCGAATATTACATCATTTTAGCCAATACTTATACTCTTTCAGACTGAAACTGTGGTGTTTTAAGCTCTGTGTCTTCTTGAAGAATAAAAAACGGATACCATATTATTACCAACATGATATATAAATATCATTTGACAATTTTTTATCAACCGATTTCATATAAAATATGAGAACTGTGTCTAATGGGCCATTCAAATATTTGTTCAATAAACTATTTGTAAGCAACATGGATATAGATGCTCATGTAAACACAGCGCGAAGAGTCGAGAGATTCAGACTACATATTCATTTCGAATATTAAATCATCTTGGCCAATACGTATACACTTTCAGACAGACATGCACGCATGACACTAATTCCAAGCAGCACAACCTGATAGCAGCCCGAAAGTCGCCCTCAACAACATCTCTTACTGCTGCAATAATTACAGTAATAACAGTCTCCTGTTGCTAATAGTATCCATGCCGATCATTTTACTCTTAAATCGCCCCTGTCCATTACATTCTGGCATCAAGCTGGTGATATTTTGCCGTGACAATTATAAATAATTTTCACAGATTCAGTCGTCGTCCTGTTATATGACAATAATAGTGCTACAGTTATGCGCGCTCTAACTGTTTCAAACGATGAGACATTGAGACGGCTTATGTTTAATTTTGTGCTTCTGGGAACATATTGCCATAAAGAAACAAATAAATGATGATGTTCCAATTATACTTAAATTCACTTAACGTGATATGCAGTTCACGACTTTGTCTGTAAAACAATCTTCCGCAGAACAAGGGCATTATTATAATGTGTTTGAGCTAGCGAAAATTAGGGTCGTTATTCATTCATGTAGAGTTTACAAGTGACAAACATGATTCAGGTTATTACACAAATACATAAAGTGAACAACCAACAGCTACCACATGTAATGGTCAGCCGGCAAAAGGACCAACTAATGTGCCTTGACCGTTTTACAGAGCTCGTATCCCGCACTTCTTGTGGGGTATTTCTCAAAGACTATGGTAGGAAAGCAAATAACTGAAAAGTAATAAGTCAAAGCGACTTAAACATAACTACTATACGACGTACATAAAACGATTTATACCAGGAGTAATGAAATGGTGTAATGATGTAAAAGTAGCATCATTTGAATCACTGATATACCAATGTTTACGATAAAGGCAGGTTATTATAGTTCTAAATGGTCACATAACAATTACATTTAAAAAAAAGATTAGCCCTTACTTAAAGGAATTGCATCGCAAAACTTCACGGAAACAATGCCAGCCTATCAATTAATGCAATGTATATCAAGAGTCGATTTTTATCTTTTCCAATGTAAACTCCTTTGACCATATTTTGGACAACCCTGTGGTAAATTTGTTTTTAACAGGAAGTTATACAGGATCCTTGTTCTGACATATAACATATAAAACAATTGACTCTCTTTGTATCAGTAAATTACTGTTTCTTTTGCAGACAAGATGTTGCTGTTCAATATTATGAAGCATTACATGTAAACATGATTTCACTCTTAAAGTGACAAGTGATCCTATAGTCTCCAAGAAACCACACTTCAGTAACATACAGGATTACTAAATAACTGTGTTGCTAGAAGAGAAGATTAGGACTCTTGAAAGACTAACATTAGTTTTGATATGAAAAAAATGCCATGTTCTACTCCACTGCTGAGTCCTTTGTCAGTTATTGTATGCACCCTTTGTAATTAACTGACGTCACTGCTATTGCCATTTACCCGGTTATGTTTGTGTGTGTTTGTTTGTGCTTTAGAATATTGTCTGTCTACGGCAATAGAGACGTAAATAAAATGTATAAAGGCAGCCAAAGTCTATCATTGTACAATTAGTGTCGTAAAAGAATATTTCAGACAACGCACATTTCTGTTATCTTTTAACACTTTTCGACATAAATGTTAAACAAAATTCAAATTAGCATGGTTCTACAAATACAGATTTGGAATAAATACATATAAAGCGCATGTAATGTAATTACGATATCTCCTAACAATGCATTAAAATTGTTTCGTTTCTATTTAAGGCTTGTGTGATAAATCTATAAGATATTTACATGTATTTGCATGATAATCATCGAAATTGGATTCAATACACATAAAGCCAAAAACATTATTAGCACAATTTCGAACGCAGATTTTCTTTTAGTCTTTCTTTGCCCAGTGTAGTAAACTTGACCCATGCACAGTACAAAAGGCGATCATGACACCTATTTATAACATACTTTTTGTATAACCACATATTTCATTCATGTTAAACAACCACATATATCACTACTTCTCAATTTATGGAATCTTGACAACTTTTGCCTCAACCATATTACTACATGACTCTATTCAACAGGTCACGTTCTTTAATTATAGAAACAGCTGTGAATATTTTCAATAATAGGTTGTCATGATTTTACTTCCATGATTATAAAGGTCCTTACACGTAGTGGTTGTTAAGATAAAATGTTTATCAAAGTAATAAAGTCAAAATGTAATATTCATTATATTTTAATTTCTATTTCATGGTTAATCCTTCAAAAATGGATATACTTTATCAAGTTAAGATATTTCGCTCAAGAAGAACAATTTACCCATGTCTTGCATTAACACTCATGCATCTGATATGTTGTCTATTTAATTTTCTCACTGTTATAGTGAGTGAATAGTTTATGCCCCACCCCTACCTCTGAAGTTTGGCTTAAGTTGGAAAACAATCTCAGTTAGCAGTTCTGGAGGTAAATATTTGCGAGAGTTTTATTTGCAACAAACTCATTTAACGTCAACAATTTGGCAAATCTGTGATTGCTTAAATTGACGGTTAAATTTCTAGGGCGAAGTTAGATAATTAATTAGTAGTATAATTGAATTAAGCGCCTCATTAGTTACGTAGAAAACAAACGATCTTATCAGCTTTACGAAACGTATTCACCAATCTTTAACTTCAGAAATAAATCGAATAACGTTTTTTATTTACAGGCAGTTTGTCATTATTGAAATGTCTAATTATCTACCTCTAAAGGTGCAAAAGTATTTGTAGAACAAAAGGAAATAATGATGGAAACATTGATGATTTATCATTTGTTGGCAGCACCTATACGCATTTTACTAAATAATTCGGATTCTACATATGTTAATTATTTGGTATAGAAATGAAATTGTATGGATTTTTTAAACGACGCCTTCCCTCTTCATGTTAACACAATTTATAAAAGCATCATTTCAGGTTACATGTTACAAGTCATGTTTTAACATCATGGTATCACATCACTTTGTAAGTAAGGAAACCGAAAAATCTATGTTTTTCAAATAGTAAACAGTTAAAGATAACATAAATATTTATCTCAAATGTCTTATTTTAAATGGCTTAAACCAGCTTCAGAAGACCACTCACTTGTGTACCGTTAACACTAAGATCGAACAACTTGGAAATGTGAGAACTGTCTGATTTGAAGATAATTCTGGACTTAAATGAGGCAGGTGGGTACTGAACAACTGTAAACAATTGTAAGGATTTGAAAATGTAAAAACAATTCATTAATCTTAATTAAATAGGTTGTAGATTTGTTGTTAATACCTTTGCTGAATGTGTCAACAAACACCATTCAAACTTACACACTGGGCAAAAGACACAAATGAAAGAAGAGAATAAACGACGGGGAGGTCGAGTTAACGATTTGTTATTAACAAATGTCATAAAGTAAGAGTATAATAAAAACATGCAAAAGTACGTTGATTGAGAATTCTTTTGTTGTTTTACGGAACGTTAAATGCAATAACAAAGTTATAAAACAAACATGTTTATTAAGAAAAATGGATATTTAGGCATAACACGCATATAATTTGGAAAAGGCATAATATATTGAAACGTAGATGTTGAAATATATTAATATAAATCGTATTGTTATGTACAGTAGTACACCAGCGTTTAAGGTTATGCTAGTCAGGTTAAGGGTTGTTTACCGTTAGGGTTTTGATGACGTAGCATTCTCGTAACTGCTAGAAAGAAAAGGGATCATGCTAAAATGTTCATTAGTTTATTTTTAACTGGGTTTCGAGAATGTTTTAGGTTTCGTGAATGTTCTAGAAATTCTTTGGGTCTATATAAGGGCATGTTAGCCGATTTAAGGCAAGTTTGGATAAACGTTTGGACATAGAGTTCGGACATATAGTTTAGAAATACTTGCAGCTTCTATATTAAATCCTTCTTTGTTGAAATTTACGTGGACTTACTATATTCAACAGTAATATAAATATTAAAGTGTGGAATTTGGAATTATATCATTTACATTCGTGTATTGTGCTACCTTTGGATTATTTCAACTGCGTTTATCTACGAGGACATTCTACTAAAAACTCTTCAAGATTATTCGACGTTGGATTTTTAATTGGACTATTAAAGGGACACCTCCTAAAGGGACACCTCTTAAAGGGACAAACTGTGAGCTAACATTTATTTTGCTTTCTGAAATTTTGTCTGATATATTTGTTATTGTTTTATTACGACATAGATTTAAATGTTTATAAAAATAAAACATTATTGTACTAGTTTGTTGCTGGTTTGTTCTTTCTGTTACACAATTTCGTCGTTTAGTAAACGTGCCATTTTATAAATAAACTTATATATCGACACCGGTCGTAACTGTATCAGAACAATTTATCAGTAATTTAATTCCAAAAATGTGATAATGCTTATTTGTTGCGAGTTTTTAGTACTTTTCTGATGCTTTCATGAGCTTTGTTGGATGTTTCCTACTCCCAAAATATATTTATACTCGTATATATATTTTTCCTTATTCACAGACCATAAACCAGACCGAATGTCATTACCACTTAAATTATGTAGACGTACGTCCATTATGCCAGTGAAAATGAGAGTGCCCTTGAGACTAAGCGACTAATATATATCTATCTCAAAATAATGTTAAATTCGATAACAAGAATTCGAATGGGACACCGATAATGTCGAGTTTGTTTAGGGACGAAGAGTCAGTAGTCCTTGACAGTGCATAACAGGATCTGATACATATATACACAGTGTATTTAAAAATTTAGAACAGACCTCCAATTTATGTTATCAATAGGAAAACAATCAAACCATAACTACATCAATCTGATAATTGAAAAACATGGCAAATAATTTTATTGATAAACGTTGACCGAACCTCGCGAAAATCATAACACAGACTGTGTTAAAACCTTTTTAAATATTATAAAAAAGACAATATATTGTCACGAGGACCGATATTGTAATAATGACAGAAACACATTTCTGTATTTGTTATATTACATGTATATACAGTTTGACCTCTTTATCAAAATAATATTAACAACAACAAAATCCATTTGTTTACATTCGTTTAATACATTGCCAACCTGTCCCATATTAAATGACCCGTTAAATAAAAACGTATCAAATCATCATTGTTCAGTAAGCAATAAGTGCTTTCGTTGTAAATTCTCTTATGAGCTGAAACAGCAGAAAAATATAAATATTAGTTTTGCTACGTGATATCGTTTTGGCACTTTGTGCTTGATCACTCGAAAATGTTCATTTGTTTATGATCTATAAATAATTCTATTTCAAAGGGGATTACCCAGATGATGATGTAAATTGATCTCAAATATAGATGGAAGATGGTTCTTAGTTTTAAAATAGCTAAATTTGTAGCCTGGTTCATATATGCAGTACATATTCATAATGACAATTAGGATGTTATGTTTAACTTCTCACATAAATGTAGAACAGAAAAGAAACTTGCTTCTAATAGTAGGATACCACCTCCAATTATATTACCCAAATAACTGCCATTTCGCAGCTTCATCTCATCAGCCGCAGTCATTTTGTTTAAGCATGCGAAATTAAGTCATTTGAATCATTTTAATAAGTTAAACGATCGTTGCAGACTGGACTGGACATCTCATGGAATGTGCAATGGTAACTATTTATTAACATTTTGAAACTATCATTATCTTCATAATACATTGTCAGTTTGAGAGCTTCTGATAGCGAGTACCATATCACTCGTCTGGCTGAATACAGACAGTATAATATATTTATGCTTAAATGTCACGGTATTTTGAAAAAAAAAAAAACACTAAACAATATTTATTTGTCATCCAACTTTAAATTAGTTACCTTCGACATTATATTATGGAGATAACGTTTAAAGATAATTTAGGTGAACCAGCGCTTATATATCCTTAATAAACACTGTTATATATACATGTACTGACCTACGTATTAAATGTCATACACATCAGCTACACAATAAAAACGGTTTGTGCGCGCAAAAGCATGAGTATATACTATATCTTCTATGATTTAAGCGTGTGTTGTTTGTTTGTTTTGTTGTTGTTGTTTTTTGTCAATATAAGATGAAGATAAACGTCACATTTTACTAAATAAACAAAACCGGAATGAAGATAAGAAAATCTGCAGGCGTTTACGAATATCAGACAAACAGGTGTGATTAATTATAGTCGCATACCTTATGCATGCAGATTAAGTTATGCAACTGAGATGCTTAAGCCGTTTTAACCTCATTTCTCGCACTTAATAAAGGTTTTCGCTGAGAAGAGCAGTGTAAATTAAATATCACATCAACTAACACTAAGTGTCTGCATCTGTACTTAATTATTGAATAGCGTTTACAAAAGAATAACAGAAAATGCAATGAACTATGTGCACGAGATAACAAATTTGGCAAGTGGTGGCGTATAATAATATATTGTTAGTGACGTCACATAATAACCACCTAGTAACGTTATTTGAATAAGGATAAACAAGTTTTTAACATGGTTTCATCGAAGTGAAAATATTTTGCCAATTGAAACCATCCATAATAATAAAGAATGGCTTGGTATAGTGAAGCGATTTAAGGCTACGAATTCTAAAATAGTAATAGAGTTGGTCGAGGACTTTGTAAATGGTATGCAAACATCTAGACAATATTCTGTTGTTAGTGTGCAATCTCAAGTTACCGGGCAATGGTGTAATTTAAAAGCAATTCAATTTTGTTTACTGTAAAAGGGTCATTTTCAATTGATGCAGCATATCAAAGAAATGGATTGTAACCATCAACTTTTCGATAAGCTTTTTGTTTAGAATCCCTTACACTGATTTTGTTTATCTCAGATCGAACATTCCAGAGTATTCTAGGTGTCATATACATAAGGCGCATTAGTGTCTTCATAATAATTATACGATGAAGCAATACTCCATGTTGACAAAAGAATTTTAGAAATGCCTCCTCAAATTATGAAATCTTAAACCTTGTTTAACATTTTTAAATGCAAACTGGTTTTGTTATTGACAGTTACAATTTACAAGTCAAGCTAGTGTAAACCTTGTATATTTGGGTTAAAATACCTTTAGATGAAACACACCATGAAAGTGTAACATTGCCCGTGACCGTTCCAATGCTGTAACTGCTAGCTTTGTGTGTGTGTGTGTGTTATGTTTCGTCTCTGTGTTTTTGTCACTTTTAAATTTACCATGTTTGCCTTTATCTACAGATGGTTCAGATTAAAATATCTGTGGTAATTCTTATAGGGCTTTTTCCTTTTTTTTTCCCATTAACAAAAGATGTCAAAAAGTGTTTGGGTGAGGTACTGTCCTGTTTTAGTTCACGTCTGTGTCTGAGGAACTCGGCTGCATGTTTATTGGTTGATTCCTTGCTCATTCATCGGTTTGCCATTAACCCTTGAAAATGCATTTGTTTTTATAACATTTGCAAGTTTTTTGTGTGGTTGATCAGAGTTAAATAGCTTACCCCTGTTTGCACGTGTTAAAGAGACGATAATCAGTAGGGTAAAACATTGACGTCAACAACAAATAATATACACATAATATCTTCAATTCTTAATTGTACGCAGTTTAACTTCATTGACAGTGCAGAAAAATATGAAGGTAATTTTTATGTCTTCTATTCCCTATACAACTAGTAGTTAACCTTCTAATAAAACCGTCCAACAGATCCCTCATACTTCTTTATAGGCTCCTAATCATCTGTAAATCAACCGCATACCCACACAATTGTCGACTAAAGACTTAAAGTTCTTAATAATTAAGAAAAAGCAAGGATTCAATTGTCACGTTTTCTGCTTTGTGACAAGATATGTAACGGTCATTATACTCACTTTAGGGAGCATTAATTTTCATGACTTTACTTCATCTTTGTCGTATGCTGTCTGTTTTATAGCATCTATAAAATGCAATTACATAGTGTAGTTTATGTTTTACAGGTCTTCTGCGATGCACAATACCTGATTCAGACAAAGCAAATGTCCTTTAATCTATGAGGATGAAAAAAAACATGTGTTGAATTTCTTCTTTACATACATTATGTACAAAAAAGTTATGTTGTGTATATTGTACATACTAGGTAGGTAAAAAACTTTTCCATCACGTTTATGATACTGCTCGTGAGCGACTGACCTACGAAAAGGACTAAATGCTCCAACAACACAGCAGATGTTATAGAGCCGTGTTTGGTTTGCGAAAGGATCCATTAATTTGCAGTTCCAAAACTAGATGGATTTTAAAGCTCCAATTAGGATATTTATGTTCTTCAGCGCATGTCAGTAAAATACCATTAGACCAGTACACAGCGACCTTCTAAAGTCAACAACAGGACGTTAGTAATTGCTTTAAGCTGCGTGAGGTCTGGACGTATTTTCAATTAGTATCTTAGTTAAAGTTAACGTGCATTAATTACGAAGAAGACAAACTTACCGGTCAATATAACAAACGTTCTCACAAAACACTAATCAAATATATAAATCGACTTCCGGCGGTGCCTAATAATTAGCTTGTCGTAATTGGCACGTCTAATTAAAGAACAATTTTAGCGAAACTTGTGCCGAAGCACAGGTAAAGGAGTATAGGCTGCCATTATGACAGAACAGAATATATATTTATTCATCTTCAGATATGTTAACAGTACTATAACATAGTACAATGTACAAGTAAAAACTTGTTCTTAACAACTATTAATGGTATTTGCTTGAAACCAAATCAATTAGTTTTGGTCAATGTTTGCCAATGAAATGTTGTCATTGTATAAACAGACGGTTTTAAAGTCTCCTTTTTAATGTTTTGTTATCTAATTTGATAATATGCAAGACATATACAAATAAAATAAAACTCATTGTCTTTATAATGCTTTTCACAAAACTAGACTTACTATCTTTTGTGCTGGTAGGACTTCTGAGAAAACGGAATACTTGTATTGTCAGTGTATATACCTGAATCAAAGTCTTATCTTCTGGGCTCTGAATCTATATACTTTCCAAGACCTTAGGCTCTGTTTATGCAATTTACAAATAAGAATTTTATCGAGACTGTAGGGTGACATTTTGCTAGCTCAATTTAAATAATGACAGTATCATGTTCATAATCGTTATCTAGATCGTATAAAATCCCTTTTAATTATGAAAACGAAAAAGAAAATAAGTTATTGACACAATTAAAAACTTGTATTCTGCGACGCTTCCAATTAAAAACGGTATTTTGCGATGCTTTCAAACTATGACTCCAATTACCAGTTGTATGTTAGTACATTTAAATGTATCTTTGTTAATAGCCCATGCGAGTATATGTTCTTGTATTTTGATTTTCACTTTTTAAATACAGCTTTGTATCCTTCTGTATGACCAATATGTTCTAAGCTTAATACAGCAGGCAAAGTTGTTTTTTATTATAACATATTTTCTATTGTTCCATTATGCTTTTCTTAATCGTTGAACTACGACAGGCAATGTTGTTGAATAACACTTTGCTAAAATCGGGTTATGAGTTCTATGCAATAAGAAGGTATTTTTAGAAATCCCTTTTAAAGGTGGTATCCGACAGTTTGCCTATATCAAATTCATATAACAATACCTTACCACTTCTTTCCGAAATTAGAGCACAATTTCTGCATAAACCCGTACGTTAGTGTGCGTAAAGATGTTTTGAACACTGCTTTTATAGTTGCGATAAAAGACTCTTAAATCATTCCAAATCTATAAACAAGCACGATAGTGATCTCTGCTTAAATAGATTCCGACGTCAGAGCTGATTATCCGGATGACGATATAACGTAATCTTAAAAGGGAGTTGTCGCGTGGTTTTCCTAATTTGAAATAGCTATCACTGCAGCGTGACTCAGATGGGAAATACCTGTTTGCAATAAGGAATGAGGATTTATGTTTCACTGTTCCCGCTGATCAATCGCAAGATATTTGAAAATGTGTGTACATTTCATGTTGAAATGTATCAACAAAATGTATTTTATTCGTTTCTATATTTTTATCTATGATTTTTAATTGATTGCACTGATAATTTAGGCGTTCCTTGAAATGTGTGTCTAGTGCTTAGTCGGATTCTGTTTATACATCAATTCTTCAAAAGTGCATGCACCAAGAGCCAGTTGAACACTCGGTAAACAATAAGACTGATAGAATCATAAAAGTTTTTTGTTTTGTTTGATTTTTAAATATACCGCAGCGACCAATTTTGGTCATTGGAGCGACGTCCGGCTATTTTGGTGGAGGATAACCGCAGACAATTTTCTGGGTAGAACCTAATGCTAACCGCAGGTCATCTGGAAGACTTTTCCACAATAAGTCCTTTGTCCCGAACGGGACTCGAACTCACGCAATGAGAGGTTACTCAATCAGAGAAGTAGCTTTTAATTATTTAACTAATAACAATTTTTGCGTTTTTCTTCTGAGTAGAAGCATATTGGCAACTACTATATGCATCTAGAAAATAGTTTTTTGTCAGACTAACTAGTTTCATATATGGCCAAACAGTGTACCTGCGAAGATGTAGGCTTAAATATGTAATAAGGACCTAAAGTAATGTTAATAATGCATAGAAGCCATCGATAATGAATTGTATTTGCTTAGGTGTTTGGAGACGAGATTTTGTTGTTTCGTTGTGAGTGTTGTTTATGTTGTTCATATTGTTGTTTTTGTCTTCAAATATTGTTGCTGTTGCTGCTGTTGTTTTCTCTGTTAATATATTGCTCTATGGCGTCTAGTTGCGTATCCGTTGGCGCTAATATATTGCCTTCTAGATGTACAGGCCATAAACTAGAGCGGATGGCGAATGTCAATATCATTTACTTTGAGAAATGTACGTTACTTTCTACTGTGAATAAGATGTTTTTCAGACTATGCAATTGCGAAAAGTCTGGACCTGTATCTGTTTTTAAGATTGTTGTTTGATACATTGCACCGATACAATTATTGTCATACAGGCAACGTTCAGTAAAGTATTGGTAAAGGAAGACCCCAGACTAATGCATGTCTAAGTAGACCGACAGGCGCATTGTTAAAGTTACATAAAATTCCGACAGGTCTACGTATGTATTTATAGCCGAGTAATTTATTCCTTTCAATATGAGATACAGAATGTAATTATAAATAATAACTTACAATGATACTCGTCATTATCAACAGCAACAGCAACATCGTCAACAACAATATTAACAACAGCATCGCTTATATGACACTTGGCTTGTACAATTTGGTGATTCTACTGTTTTCCATGAGTAGTTAAAGTTGTTACTCTTTATAATCACTACAAATCATATTCCATTATGTGTAGTTACATGTATTTGCTTACACTCAAAACACTGGTTTTGATGTTCGTAGTTCATGCCATTACCAGTATAATAGTAAAGGTTAATTCCTCAGAAGCTTTGTTTTTGTTTTGTGTTTTTCTTTTGTTTGTATATACATTGCAGCGACTAATTATGATCATTATAGCAACGTCCAGCTATTTTAGTGGAGGAAGACACCCAGACACATGTCTGGGTAGAACTACCGGCATACCGCAAGTTAGCTGGAAGACTTTCCAACATTAAGTCCTTCGCCCCGAACAGGACTCAAACCCAAGCGGTGAGGCGTTAAGTAGTCAGGGGCGACTTTACCACTACGCCACGGGCGCCCCTCTTCCTCAGAAGCATTTAGATAATGAAATGTTAACTGTCGGATAGTTCTTGAAAACGAACAGCCAGTAACACTAACTTTCTTTTGTATTACTATGATATTAAAACCAAAAGTAATCGAACTCAAATTACCGCAGTATACACAAAACGTTTGAGTAACATAATCATTTTGGAGATATAACATTTTAAATTATATGTATTTATAACAATTTAAGGTTCGTATTATTATATGTCAATGTTATTTCCATATTACTGTCTCTGTATAGCTGATAGTGGTTGGTTGATTAACAAACAGATAAGCACATATTTCTGAATACTATATATATATAGATCCTTTAAAATGAAACTTTCCTTTTAAGTCGATGATAGTTGTTATTTGTATTTCACTTAAACGACATATAAAACATTTATTCATTTATTGGCAATATTATATAGCCATAAATGCACAGGAATACATCAAGCTTTGAGATAAATAAACTTTGTTTAGGAAATGATGAACCGTAAGAAGATGTTGTTCTTATAAGCTGAGATAAAGATTGTTAAATGCCGTTTACGTCTTACTTACCGACTGTCATGACAATGTAATAGAACACCATCTCCGTATAATTGAAAAATAATTCTTAAGGGAAAATTATCCCATCATATAATTTTACATACAAATATATTGAATGAAATAATGATAAGATATTTACAAGTACTATAACCTATTGAATGTGGTGTTGCATTGTTTTACGTGTTGAGAAAGTGCCACTAACAACGAAATTGGATTGTTGTCAAACATGTTACAGACTGGATATTTGTGTATCTTCGGGGCACAAAAATACATTGTCTTACAGAAACTGTTTTCTGATAACAAACTGAATTGCCATTGTGAAAAGTTTTCAAAGAGGAAACTGTCATTCACTTACAGCACGCTTGCATAAATTTTAATAAAAGAGGGTCACGAAGGCACCTATGTAAAAATGAATCAGACATGTATTTTTGAATAATCTTGGTAGACGGCCACAAAGTAACATATACCCTACCTTTTCGGACTGACTGTGGCTCTTCGACTTTTTAGCAAGATAAAAACATAAAAAAAATACTACCACGTCTTTGAAGCAATGTTTTCAGACTGACCAAAAATCTTTTATTCTTTTAACAATCTTGATAGATTAAGAAATACGTTGATCAAACATTATCACTCTAGCTAACATAGTTTTTGACTAGAAGATGTTTAAATTTTTCCAGCATAGCCTCATATGGGAAATGACCCTGCCAACTGCGGCGATGTTTTTAAGCATCCAGTTTCTTTGGACAATCTTCATAAAGGATCACCGAAGTAACATGTTTAACATGCCATAGTAACATGCCATGATTTATGACGTATCAAAATTATTTAAAACTTATTTTTTCTTCAGCCAAATTCTTCAAAATGTTGAAACATTGATGTGGTAATGTTGCATATGTACTAGCGAGCTCAGGTGGAGATGTCATTATAGAATGCAGACAAATGAGTTACGCCCGGAGGGTGGGTGATCGAAATAGTTCCACATTTTCTGATGACAAACGCTTTATAACAAACCAAGCATAATATGCATTGTAAGCAAGTAAGTTTTTGCAGTTCTTGCTTTAAAACTACCAGGCCATTTGTAAACAATTTAAAGAAATATGCGACTTAATATGAAATCGCAATTTATATTGAAATAAACACTTTGCTGTAAAGTATGCGTTATATATTCATACGTGAATATATAATAAAAACACACTGTATATGCAACTAGTTTGCACTTGTTTCTTGCTTTGGTAATTGCTTCATCATAGAAATCATGCTCCATTATTC
The DNA here is from genome assembly GCA_007844125.1 of Sinonovacula constricta. Classification (NCBI taxonomy): domain Eukaryota; kingdom Metazoa; phylum Mollusca; class Bivalvia; order Cardiida; family Solecurtidae; genus Sinonovacula; species Sinonovacula constricta. The sequence goes on along the minus strand of CM017565.1, from coordinate 39,764,398 downwards.
CAGTGATTGCATCTGATCGTTAATATAGTAGAAGTCATTTCCACGTATTTATGTTCGTGGTCTCGATATTTTGCACATGGCATTTAGCGCACATATCACCACTTAATCGAGTTGGTCTAGATCTTGGTCAACGTGCCTTCTACAAAGGGCATATTGATTCGTTGGAAATCCACATGTAACAATCACTATTATTATTCTATCAAGAGGTCTCGTATTTACCACACAAACATATCTAATAAACAGTCAAATATGATATTACAAACTGTCATCTTGTTAATGAAAAAACGAGAATGAACAACAGGCGGACACAATAAACAGCATATATAATTGTAATTCTATCTTTGAGAAGTCTGTAGGAGCGTCAGCCTATTTAATATATTCTATTTTAATATCAACAATTACCTGTTGTGGGCGATCCTGAGGTCAATGTGTATAATACAAATTCTAGATACTAATTCATGCACAAAACTTTACTTATGCAACCATGAAGCACTTTTTCTGTGTCAAGTTATCGTATGTTTTGACAATAAGGGTATTGCATTCGCAAGAGGACATCTCAGAACAACAGTTGTTGCTTGTTGTTGTTGTTGTTGTGTTTGTTTTTTTTGGTGGAGGTGGGCGGAGAAAGAAATGACAGTGTTATATTGAAGAATTTATCGTAATCGATTAAGCAAAACTGTTTCAAGTTTATCTGCCATAAAAATTTATATTAGAGTAGTCGTCATTGATGATTTTTTTACAGTTTAGCTGAATGATAACGTCTGATTCAACAAGTCGTTCCGTATTACGTAATTAGTGTCCTTGTTTTAACGTGTTGACAAACTATTATAACTCAAACATTATTTTAAAGGCTTCGGATATGTAATGCACCTGGCACGTCACTTTAACACAATGAAACCAAGATATAACATAACCAGAACGTCAGGATGCTTGGCTTATCGCAAGCTATCATACATTATTAACCACTTTATCGTTTTTAAACATATTAGTCGGGATTCCTGAGAGTATACGAAAGATGAGTGAAGAGTTGTTAAGAGGCACCCGGGGCCATTTTTTGATGTGCGCCATATGTTGGGCGTAATCAGAGTCCTGGTACTAATTGAGTTGTAAAATACATAAATAATGAACACATTCAACGTTCGCGTATAATATATAGCCTCTTAATTAAGATATACAAGGTTGTAAAATACGCCTCGGGGTTTTATACCGAAGAGACGCAGAATGCCGCGGTAACTGTCTTAAAACAGGTTCAAATTTCCACAAAGATAGCCATATAATTTATATTCATTTACAGTGAAAAGAAATGTTTGTGTTATGTAACAAGTAACGACAATTATATCTAGAGAATGTTATTGGTTACTTGTGTTAGATGAAAGAAGGAAATTCTTACTGGTATATTCAATTTGTAAACACTATCTTACGTGACAAAACTGTCAGGTATTCTATCTAAATTATGATGCTTTAAAAAAAAGAAAACTTATCTTCTATTAGTGATGTTTTAAAAAATGATGAAAGCTAGAATTCGAGACCAAATTGTCTGCACACCACAATCTAAACTATATGAGATTGTCAGAACCAGCCGTTAAGCCGCATTTAAAATTTCACAATATTGTCGTAATGTTTTGTTGTTGCTGTTGTTGTTGTTGTTGTTTTGGGTGGGGAAGGGTGTATTTTAATCTTGATCACAACGAGCATTGCTGAACGGTAGCATGTTTGCAAAGCTATAACATTTCAATTTGCAATAAAAACAAGCAAGTCGAATGTTTGCTTTTTTGTATATCTCCTTTATTGGATTACATAGTCAACGTTATCAACACGATTGATGAATTTCCTGCCGAAGACCGCAGATGAACGCTCTGGGAGTTGGAATACAAGATACATGCTTCCGTTCTACCAATGTTCCCGCTAGTGTCATTTCCGGAATGATTAATAGGATATTTTTATGAAATGCTCTCATGGAAAATATCTCAATCAAGGTATCAAGGTAAAGGTTCTTAGTGTTTCTGATAACTCGAATATATTATTAGGAGCGATTCAGAATTTACCAGACTGGTTTTGTATTTTATTTAAAATAGTTTGAGCAATTAACAAACTACTAAACAGTCTTCCTTTTTTCTTAACCCCCTACCCTCTCGTACAAAGGTGTTGTTTTTTCCTGCTGGTGTAAGCTAATGGACCTGTGTTTCATGTTTAGTTAATCACAACACGTTATCAATGGCACAAAGTGTTGTGAACATCGCTACAATTGTATACGTAATCTGGTGTTTTGCTTTGTGCGCACGTAATTTAGTATTTGTATGTGAAGAGCAACATCGACTTACCTATGCTCGTATCGAATCCTCCAAGATATTCTGACGTCATGAACTGTTGAGTAAGTGCAGATTTTCCTACTCCAGGCGCGCCGACCACGAGCACCTTGGTTGGTACAGCGTCACTCACGCTAACCACCGGGCCTGGGGTAACAACCACGCTGTCACGTGATATTGAGCTTGAAGTCCGAGAAGAAGGTGAGAGTTGACACAACTCACCCTCAGATGAAAAGACACTATTGGTGCTCCTAGACCGCATCGAGTCACCTCGGTTGACTATCACTCCTTTTGAATTCATCTTGAACGAACGTACTGTGTATGTCTCTATATCCGAGTCTATATTTAGGCCCATGTGGGCCCGATGCTGATGTGGTTTAAGGAAGGTATTCCTGGTAGGCATGCTGCTGGTCCTTGGTCGCATCTCGTCTGTCAAGAAGTTGTCGATGTTCTTCTCTTTCGGTTTTTTGAATGATGATGCCCTTTTCCTCTGGATAGGATAGATGTTGAGGTTATTCATGCCACCGGCCAAGGGACTCGGACTCCGAATCCTGTGATCTTTATGAGGGTGATTGTCCGAATGTAAAAAGATCAAAGGTTGGCAGTGATCACTGGAACTCATGGTTGAAGCGTATCTTTCTCCCCAGCTTTAAAATTTCACTGTTGACTGTTATGCTAAATTCTATGAACGGTAGTTGTCAAATCATCCATCGTGCTGCACTGCCAACCATTGCTTTGGCAAATACATATTTCGCCGTCGTTCATAGGTGTCTCTGTCAATAAAGGCAAAAAAACGGCTTCGTTACCAAAGATCAATGCAATTAGATACACTTTCATAAATAATTCCTGCACATCGATTTATAGGGTCAATGCAAATAATTAATGGACATAAGAATAGGATCCTCTTGACACTATTGATCCTGATATTTTATAACGGCAAACAGCTGTGACGTTATGTTTATTTTACATTAACAATCGCTGAGAGCCGGCATTGGGTTATCTGACCAACCTGAAAATTTGCAAGTAAAATCAACGAAGCGCGGTCCCATTCGCATTAAAATTAAATTCTTATAGGTTCGGTTTACAGGTTTGAATTCTCAGGTATTCACCGATTTGTCTTAATATTCTGGAAATGCGAATTTTAGAGCGCCTGCGAGGTTTAAACAGATAAGATAGAGGGACGTTTACAGCCTCTAGGGATTGATTATTGAGGTTTTGGCGTAATTGAAAGATGCGGTTTAATGTTTCTCTGGTTTTATAAGAGAATGTTTACGAAGTTCATGGGTATGTTATGGAAATCCAAAACAATGTGAGTGTCTAATATTATACTTATTTAAATATAACTTATACCGATTAAACACAGCTGAAGTCTATCTATAGTGTCCAAATTAACACAGCTTTCATTATGCGCAATATGCGTAACATGGCTTAGGTACATTGTGTACGTTTATGTGTGTGTCCTAAAATTATATCGTTGACTATGTTGCCAAGACATTCTCTATTTCTATAAAAACAATGAACAATGTAAATACAGTTTTCAAACAAATTACAGAAATATATAAATACAACGTGAAATAAATGGCTATGCGATTCACAAATCAAACTTAAAACTTTATGATTTATCGTATATTGTACGTTTCAATCACCCTATTTCTTAGTTAGTTTTTAATTATTCAGGTTTGTTATGGATTTCTTGTGACAGCGTTGTACAACAGTGCATTTGTGACCCATGACCAAGTTACCACTATAAATGTGTTAGCTGTTTCCCCAAAAAAATCAGTTATTCATGCGTCTTGATCGAGAAGCGACTGTTACTGAAAGACAAACCGCGAGTGCTGTCATCGTGTAACGTCCACTGGTTCCAGGTTCAAATAAACACAATTTAGAATACTATTAATGTTATTGATCAATGATTTGCTTCATTTTAGCTTTAATAATGTAAGTAAGTATTAACAAAACAAACGCTCATAGTGGCGAGTTATAATTATATATCAATTATAGGTAACAAAAATAAAAATTGTCATTTTATAGTTTTGGAAAATATAATAATAGTCTTATATGTAATCACTTTTCCTTCGTCTGAAATGACTTCATGTAGTTAAAAGTTAAGTCCCAAGCAAATGTTTATCTTCATATGTGTCCTCCCGTGTGCTGATAACAGAAAGTACGGACAAACCTTTTTGAAGCTGTATTAGATATATTCTATAGATAACTACGTATTTTGTGTTTGTCAACGTCATGTATAAAACGCTAATATATTATGCTAAATTATAAAGCATCTTTTATAATAATAAAGTATTATATCAGATATAAAATGTATGGTCATGGTTTATTGCTCAACATTGTCTTATTAGGTTAGAACCAAAAGCGTTGAAACAGTTTTCAGATATTGTTAGACATTTTTTACTGTTAGACATTTTATGTCCCTGTATAGTTTTAAATTACGCATATGTGTATTTTCGTAATGTGTTTACAACACAGCAGATATGAACAGTTTTAATGACGAGTAAAATTATAATGACCCCAATTTTAAGATATATTAAGTTTATGCTGTGGTTTTACGTGTCAATAATACATGCTAATGGGTGGCTAGGTGGTGCATGTTCGGTTTAAAACCTGTCTATCAATCACTTCACAAATAATTTCAATAATCTTTTAAATATGCTTGTTAAAAACTTAAGGTGTAACTACATTTTATGTAGAAAGAAATTCAAGTATGATACTAAACGTTAAACTGGTCTTAATTAAAAACGGAAAAGCGTCAAAATCATTAACAAAAGCATTTGCAATTAAGATGAACATGGTACTCAATATTTTTTTTTAATTGCACATACAATACGTTTCATTTGAGTTTGGTTTTAAAACTATATCAAAAATAGTAAGATCCCGTCTGAAACATAATACAGATCAAAAAACGTAGGCTTTTATATGCTTAACTATTCATTTATGTATTTTAGGACCTTTACCGTCATTGCATTGTATGTATTCCAATTAATGCATAACCCTTTACATACAATTAATTATATTATATACAATATAGCTCCAATAGTAAGATCACATTCGAACCTTTACACATTTAACAACTTATGTCCATACTTTCCGTCCTAGTGTTGGGCAATTCCCTTGAAATGTGACTATTCCGAACAAAAGCCAAGAATACTTGTCTGCCGATACACACGCTCACCACTCACTACAGTATTCGAGAATCCAATATTGGCGTCGTTGCCTGAGTGCACTGTAGCGGTTAACAGATGCTTTCCGACTGATCGCTGGTGCCAGGAGTTAAGACTATATCCAGTTTACCGTTGCCGCTGTCATCTGTTTCTTGCGATCTGTCAGCACCAGAGGTCAACATGGAAATGAGTAGGGAGGCAATATATAGCACGAGGCCTTGGCTACTTGTCACAGGTCTTGGCAACCAAAACATTTATAAGAATGTTAATCAACGATGTCATGGTTGCATATATAACGTAAAACAGATGTATCTAAATATAAAAACGTTATATCTGGAACACCATCAGTACCTACTATATATGCTGCTGCTTTTATTGTTTTAATTATTTGTGCTTATTAAATTGCTGCAGATAAGGATTAAGATTAAGCTTTGAATCACTGCTTTTGTCTATAATTATCTTTATATAATCTTTATGCATACATTAGAAATAATGTCACAAAAATCTTATTTCATATAAAAATAATAATCCTTTTCTCCCTTGGTAAACAGTAACAGACATGCTAATAATGCGTGAAGGTGAAATTTGTAACGATACAAGTAAAGTTTTTTAATTGTTCTCTTATGCCAGGATTTGACATCACTTCCAAGAAAACATGGTAAGTCAATTGCAAGAATTTCAATCTTTAGATGTGTAAATAATGGATGGTAGATATGTTTGATTCGCAATTACTGTTGGGTTTATAGTTATACGCTAGTTGTGATATAACTTACCTGAACATCATTGTGGTTGTAATGCAATGGATGGTTGCAATGGCTTTTATAGTTTGATCTCTTCATTCTGTGTTCTCGATATTTATAAAAATAACGTCTACAGTGTTATATTATATTAGTTATTATAACTGGATTCGACAGCTAGAAACTAATCTACTCCCGGCACACCATGACCTTTGTCATCTGTTTCTCGCCTTCTGCCTGTCAACACCAGAGGTCAACAAAGCAACGAGTATGGAGGCAATATTGAGGGCGCAGCCTTGTCCACTCTTGACATTTCTTGGCAAACCAATCAGTTGCCAGACTTTAACCAATAGGGACGATCTTAGGTCTGGCAAGGTAAAGTTATTTGCATGTTTGATATATAAACACTAGAAAAATGAAACGAAACTGGGTTTTGGTATGGTTAGTTGGCGGTTCCTTTAAATCGTATTTGCTGTGTTTTAAAAATTATAAGGCCATTTTGTACAGAACTTTATTGTAACGTTACAAAAGAGAGCGAGAAAGGGAAATAAACTGCACTATCGGTACATTAGATGTGGCGTAGAGCCATCAAGTATTACAGCAAAGACCTACGGGAAGAACAATGCCTGTCTCAACGTGAATTGAAAATGCATCAAACTGAATACTTGCCGATAGTATAAAAACAGACAATTTACACTGATACAATATTGGTGATTGCCTTAGCTATTTATAATTCATTATTTAAATTTTGATCCTTATCTGTCGATTAATTGTTATTTTTTAAATTAGTTTAAGGTGTAGATGTACGAGCAGAAAAGTTTTGAATTAAATTTTAGAACTTCCGATTACATGATGGACGGAACTTGCTGTGTGACACGATTATACTTTGCTTTATTGTTAGTGCTTCCAGTCTAAATACATTCATCCGAAAAACTTAATAAAGATGTAAGTAAACGATTTAAATCTGAATATTCAAGATGACAAAACCTTTTGGCAAATACATTTTGCTTTGATAGCTATTGAAGTTCGTTTTAAAAAATTGTTTTGCGCCAACATTTAACTGAAAAGCCTATCGAGATTCATCAATGTAACATGATGTAGTCTCAGAAAACTGGATTTATGTAAATGTCAATGTGTTGTACTTGATTTCAACTTTCTAGGCAAATGAAAAGGTTTTCTGATCCATTTTATTTAAATTGGGACTAACAGTAACAATCAGAAATTGTTTTAGATAGAGGGGTGCTTACTGTCATGACAATTCATTTAGCAGATATTTGAACCTAAAATAATATAATTAATGTATGGATAGAAGCTAGATGCGAATCAGTTACATAAATGTTGATTGTTGCTAAATAAAAAAAAATGCGTAAAAGTTTGAAAGTATTAATCATTTTGTTAAGCAGTTCTCCGGAATTATTTTAGCATCACCAAAAAAGATGTTAAATACTGAATATAGTAGCGACTGGTATAGTCATTCAGTTCAGTCAGATATATTTCTACAACGAAAAAGTGACGTTTACAATTACATTAATTTTATATCCATCAATCATATTAACATATTGATTTTCACTGGCTATCACTTTCACAAAAACGTTTTTTTATCAGATCAGAATCTTGAATATTTTGTTGGTCTTGGCTTTGTTACATCGCACCGACATAATTATGGTCATATTGGACAACATCCAGCTAATAATTGGAGGAGAAAGACCATAGATAAATATCTGGGTAGAACCGCAGGTCAGCTGGACGACTTTCGCACTTGATATCGGGACTGGGACACGTGCGGTGAGGGGCGAGAAGTTATAAGATGCTGACTCCTTTTTTATGTTTAATAATAAAAAAACTAGTTTGTGTTAAATGTTATAAACATTACATGGGAATATTGTTGATTTGATTGATTTATCATTATCTTCTTAGTGTTTTAGTGTTTGACAAAAGCCGACCACATATAGTTTGTAGGTTAGAAGTTTCAAACGTTAGTTATTATAACATATTTGGAAGTGAAACATTAATCCATCATATAATCTACGTATAAATTAATGAAAGGAAAAAAGGAAAATGTAGTCGGTTAAAATAATTACAGTATTTGTTATGCTAAATAGATGTTTGGAGGATGATACTATTCTGTAGTTGCTGTTCTTCCTTTTATTTTATTTTCTACTTCTTCTTCTTCTTTTTCTTCTTTTTCTTTTTCTTCTTCTTCTTCTTCTTCTTCTTCTTCTTCTTCTTCTTCTTTTTCTTCTTCTTCTTCTTCTGCTGCTGCTACTGCTGCTGTTGTTGCTAATGTTTTTGCTGCTACTGGACAGATGGTTGTGTTCTAGTGGTGGTAGATCTTATGTTGGTGTTTGTCTATATCATATGCAATTTTGTTGTAAATGATGTTGTATTTCTCTCTCAAAACATTCTTAAAAACATTTAACCTCATCTCATCTCCATTTTAAACCTTATAGTCATACGTTATATTTGTTTTAAACGCAAGCAATAGTCCACAGTTTAAACAACATCAAAGAAAGCGTGTTTAATTGTCCTCCAACAAAAGTTTTGTTCGACGAACATTATGTGTCTAATTGCATGTGCTTTCCCATTAAATGTTCATGAATGATTAATTGTACCTGTTTTCTAAAGCATGTGAGTCAACGATTAGATGATGAGACGAAGTAACGTGACGGCTACATTACATTTTGTAATGATTAATGCTAAACAAATCTTCTAAACAGACACACGCTAATGCAACTGCCAAAATTAAATACAGCCATTTCCTGTTTTAAAAGTGGCATCATAAATTTGTGTATGGTTTACTTGACAGATCTTTCTAAAACGCTTGATGATGTTCTGTATTTACGAGGAAGTTGCAAGGTAAAAACACAAATTTTGTTTAAGTGGCGGTAATATATATCTATATCATGGAAGTTTTATAATTTAGTCAAATAAGTTTGCATCCGCTTTGCCACAAACGCATGTTTAATTATCTACATGTATATTGTTTACGGATTATTCTGGTCGTAAAACGTAATATATCTTTTTAATCCAGTCAGACATTTGTAGCAGAAATCAGCATCTAAATTTTGTTTAGACATAATGAAAACATGATACTTTTGTTTTTAAACTGCCTAACTGTTGCTCTGGTGCAAATGTTTGGATTTACTAAAACAAATCATTTAATAGTTTTCAATCATAAGACCTACAGTGTTATTGATGCATGTTTTTGATAGAAGCTTATCTATTCTGATGGCGTTTTTAATATTTAACCAGAAAGAGAGCTTTCACTTTGGACTTTAAATAATAAATACAATTAAAATTTACATCAATATATTTAAAATCTTGGAGATATTATATACACTAAATTTGTATCATTGTAATACAGAAAACAACAAAAACTTAAGTACTCTTTACCTTCTTTATAACTATAAATAGTATGTGTTACATCAAAAGAACAACGCCTTTAAAAATATTAGACAGTTTTGATGTGGTAGTCAAGCTTCACCATAACTTTACATGAAACAATGGCGAAGACTACCTTGGTGCAGTACGTGGCCTTGTCGTGAGTTTAATAGCCCCGTTCTTCTACATTATTCTTAATGCAAATAGTTAAGTAGGACTCCAACGTAAAACTCGTACACAAATTGGATGCTTTGGCAAGGATTAGGAAATGAACCATTTTATTTGCAAACAAGCTTGACTTGTTATTCTTACAATAACAACCAAAGTTATACGAAATTAAGTAAAAACGTTTGAACTCAAGTTGTTCTTATTCTAGCTCCCGGTGCAAAACACTAGAGCTCTGTATTATGAGGCTATTACCATTCTATCCTGCATATAATTCTTCTATTGTCAAAATGTTAGCATGCACATTGTATGATATTAAGAACAAGTAGAAGAATGGGTGTAAATACGGTAAAATACGATAAAATACACATGCAAAGCAAAAATCAAACCCTTTATGATATTTTAATTACCAAGTAATAGCAAATAAAAGATACAATAATCTTCAAGCAAGAAGTAAATCAAGATTGTAGTATTGTCTGGTTTTGTTAAGATAATCCTTTAAATCATGTCGTAAAAGTCTCAAGTGTAGTTGGTTATTGCTTAAACTGGGATCGTTGAGTCATCAACTAGAATAGCGTTACGTGAGATCCGAAAACGAAACATATAAACAGGACAATATCTTCCAACAATGTTGTTTTCAATAGCATTTCAGGGTCAATTCTTTTGAGGATATATCTAACTATAAAACTATAACTCCGTATTTGTTTATTTACCTCAATGTTAAAATATTTCGAGAAGAAATCAGTCTGAGTTCATACATTGTTTTCTTCACAGACAAAAAGTAACATATCATTCCACACATTTAGAGTCTGGCATTAACTCAACACATGTTATAGGGAGATTTGAATGACGAAACGATGCCAATGTAAATGCGTATTACAAAATCTACTGAAAATTATACATTATATTTAGAGAGAGAAAGAGGGAGAGAAAGAGTAAGGGTGGAGGCTGACTCAAAATGTAATGGATAAAACATTTGGCTTGCTGGGTGTCGAAGACCACTTTCTATAACTGTTTTAGCTGGCATAAAAATGAGACGCTTTTTGGTAACCGTCACTGTGCTAAATTGTGATTTCAAAAGGTTTTGATCATAGAGAAAGCCAAGGATTAAATATTGGTAATGATACAAATTTTTAAAATAAACCATTTAATGCGAGGCTGTCTTTATATTAAAATCGAACTTCTGATTGATGCTTACAGGAAATGTGAGAAAAAGAGTCCTCATACAGTCAAATATTATTGATTTCGGTGACGACTGGTAGACGTTGTTTGTTGCTGTTAGTTAATACTCGGTGACTTCTATCATTTATTTCTGATTTAATCTATTCCATCATTTAAGAAAATCGGCAAAGTTTTAATGCATAAATAAATATTTTTGTCACATGTTAAATCTTCCTTTTTACCAATGATTAATTATTTGCTTTGAACATGACCGTTCTTAGTAAATGTTCCTGTGGCTTTGCACTGTGAAATCAGAAACAAAATGTTGTTCATTCGCAAATAAAGGAACGATAAAGTGACACGAATTTAGTTTGGTTGCAACTGGTTTCTGTTGCCAGGAGTTTAAACTACAGCCAGCAGTCCAGGGCTGTCGTTATGTATTTCTTGATCTTTATCTGTCATCACCAGAGGTCAACAAGGCAACAATAGGGTGGTCAATATATAGTGCTAGAGCTTAGCCATTCTTGGCAGGTCTTGACAACATAGTCAATTACAGAAATGTCAACCAATAATCGTTTAAACATTGTGGTCGATTTGATAACATGTAATTATTTACGACAATGTTGACCTTGCGGAGCAATATTCTACCCAGTAATTACTTATTTACGTTAAAATTCCAATTGTTACCATATATTAACATATCGTTTATGACCAATGGAACAGGAAAATGGAAATCAACAAAGAATAAATTAACCAAAGGAATATATTTGTTTCAAAACACTTCTCTTTGTTTTGCAAGAAAATATGAAAGCTAGGCACTTGATCATTTTTTCATTTAACTCGAAACTGAATTATGTAAGATTTTAATTGTAGACAGCAACGAAGTTAACTGGCATGTGTTAAAAGTTTTAATTACCTTAAGCATTCTTTCCAAACTTTCGGCTCTTTTAAGTTATATGTGTTGTTCTGTGGTATATAAACAAAACATACGATTTTCTCTAGTTAATGCAGTAAAAATAAAAGAGAATTCATTTTCTCGGTGCGACTATACCAGATCAGGTTGATGTTTTTAATGATTTTCTGTCGTGCTAGTTTTTATAAGTTTGCTATTTTAGACTTTCCAACAACTCAGAATGATATGTTACAATTTATCACAAAGACAGAGCCAAAGATTGTAGAATTGTTTACCTATTCCTTTTGAGTGAACACTATTGCCTTTTGCAAACACGATTTACACTTAAACTTTGTCATTCCGTGTTTACGTTCATAGGTAAACTAATTATTTAAATCTATAAAGTTTCGTGAAATATTTTCAAATTTTGTCTACAGTCGTGCTGTTTTTAAAATGTTAAGTGCCTTTATCTCATATGCATACTTGCCGATTACTAATGTCAGCTCATATACAATTTAACTTTATATTATTTTTTGACTTCTTTGTTATTATTTCGTTGTTGTTTTTTATTTTGTTACCTCTGACAGGCACAGGTACTGACACTGCAGGTTAACTGGAAAACCTCCCCACATGAAAATTCTCAACTCGACCGGGACTCAAACATATTTCTTTACTTCTTTAGTTCTCTGTTACTAAGCTAGTGACTTTGTAGTTGTGTAATATCATTTTCTAGGTGCGCAGTTTAAGGTAGATCAAGAGTACGAAAACCAGATTTTCAGTTTGAAGCATTAAGTTAGAAGATCTGCAAAAGTTGTTTAATAATTTCACTTAAAGCTCGTCTTATTTGTTGTTGCTTTTGTATTTAACAACTTGTACTGTTTGTTTAGTGTTTTTCTAACATTTATATATGTTGTGATATCTGTATACCCGTGACATAGTTTTGTATTATAAAGCGATAATATTTTCATTTAAAGTTAATGCTCTCAATCGCAATATTTGTTTCCAGTCAAACAAGATAAAGGTGTTGAGTAAACGAATTTAATGTAGCGGTTCAAGATGAGAAAAAAATCAATATGATATATCGCTTTGATTGATGTTAAAGACCGCTTTCAATAATTGGTTGAAGCAAATATTTAATGCGAAGATAATCGACAGCATCAATGTTGTGAATAATTGTAATTTCAGAAAATTTGATTTAAGTAAAAGACCGATGATTATAAATTTACTTGATTTTAATTTCCATCGCCAACATAAAGGATAGCTGTTCTGAGGCACAGCAAACAGAAGGTGCGAGTGCAAATTTAGGATAGTGCTCTTCTAGGTTAACTGTAATTAATATGGATATAATAATTCAGGAAATAGATTTTTCTACTTTTTCTTACCACATATGTAATTGTTATCATTTCCCACAGTTTAATTTTCAATTAAACTGCCGATGATGTCATCTTTTATAAGTCGTTACTTTATCTTTATATGTATACATCGTCAAATCATTCTTTTTTAATTACTTATTAGCTTGTTCTTTTTAACAAAAACTGCTTAATGTATTTGTCAACGTCGAATGAGACTTCTTACAATCAAACAAGAAATAGTACTTATTCATTTGACAAAAACAACATACAGGACGAGAAGGTGATACACTGTAACTTTCTGTCCAACTGATGGCTGTTGCCGGGAGCTGGGAATATTTCCATCTAACCGTGTCTGGGCAACCAAATCGTGACACAAATTTTAATCAATAATGTTGTAAAATATGTGTGAGTCGAAGTAGTTGCCAACGAGTAACATGATTGTCGGCAAAGTAAAGGGTTTATGTGTGTATAAGGGATAATATTAACCATTTAAGTTAATAAATTTCTTAGATTACTGATACATTTATTTACCATTCTCTTCACATCGTTCAGAATTTATGTTACGGAGCAAGAATGCAACTAGTCTGGAGTTCCTTCCCCTTTCACTACGTTATCGGGTCAGGCACAGGCTGAAAATGGCGACCGCCAATGTAAGTTTACAGACACATTTAGCGAAGCACGAGTTATAATTTATCGCTGTGCCATTCGAAAGATGTTTTTATTATGATCATAACTTAGTTCATATAAGCGATTACAATAAGTAATTTTAAATAGTACATTACCTGTTTCTAGAAATTTGTTAGTAGAATAGTGTTGATGTTTTTACAATAATGTCTTTACAATACTTAATTATAGAGTCTTAACTTCTTGGCACACTTGCAAAGATTATAACACCAAACATTACCGTGTTATTTTCCAATACAGCGGAGGCCGCCATTGTTAGCATCAGCCAGACGTAATATTGCGTAGGATAGTAGGCTGGGAACCAGACTAGAATGCAACGACAAATGATAGAAGACCAAAAGTCATAAATACCAATTATGGCAACAAGAGGTTTAGGCAGCGAATAACCAATTTATACAACATATAAAATATATCGGTTTAAAAACTTTAAATGCTTTTTTTTATTTTTATTTTTATGCAAAGTCTTTTCTTCAAACAAGATTATGAATATGTACGAAATGTTCATAATGTATATCGAAAGTCATATAATACTTTTCGCGTACAATTATTTTAAAACGAATTTAAATAAATATTTGTTGTTGTTATTGACGTTGTAGTCATAACAAGGCATTTAACAAGACAGTTCCAGGCTATGTTTACTTATTGAACTATAAAGTTTATGAACTACATTTCTGTAAATAGTTGACCAAGAACCGCTTTAAACATTTGCAACTGCAATAGGAACAAACTTACACAATATTTTGAGTTTATTTATCTTCTATTTTAAATCATGCTGTCATGCATCAACTGATATATACGTTCAATGTCCATTTTACAATTTTAGATAATTATAAATACAAATCAATTATACTTTAATCAATTCAAGCACGATAAGTGTTTCAGTACAATGATGCTATTCACAACAGGACGTACCGTTTTATCCAACCCTTGTAATATCTTCAGTATTTAATGAACACGAAAGTTGGATTCCATTTTTTTTCTTAAATAATCTATCACCTGAACATCATCTTTGTGGCTCGACATTTTCCATCTCATTGAATCCAACGACATTTAACATCTCACTGAATCCAAAATGTGTCCTCCACAAGAAACTTAGCACTTAGCTGGTTTTTAGTCGGTTTACTACAGTGCAACAACAACATACGGTATTATTAACCGTTGTATGACTGTTAATAGAAACTGTTACCTCAAACGAACAGCAATTAGCATGAAATATTAGAAAATTGATTCCACAATGTTTACATGGTAACAATGATGAACAACATTTTTATGCAATTCGTCACCATGCCAAGACTAAAATTACATGTTCATCTTATTGCAACTTCTTGGATATTATTCTGTTTTGGTTTTGGTTTTGAAATACATCGCAGCGACCAGCTATGATCATTATGGCGACGTCCAGCTATTTTGATGGAGGAAGACCCCAAGACAAATGTCTGGGTAGAACCACCGGTGTACCATAAGTCAGCTGAATACCTTCAGACATTAAGTCCTTAGCCCCGAACGGGACTTAAGCAGAAGGAAAAGAACAGGTGAAAGCACGTCCAGCATTAAGACAAAAATAGTTGCCCTTTTAAATAGAAAAATAATTGAGGATGAAAGATTTAATAGATAGCAGCGAGAAAAATGTATATCTTTTACAATTTTTGTGGTGTTTAAAAAGTCTAGAGTATTATTGTTTACTGCGTTTACTGAGATTATTTAGTTATAAAGCAGACATCATTATGTGAGACTCGTTACTGAAGCCACTTAATCATGGCTACATAATATGATGTTCCTATAAATATTGTGTTATATGAATCAATTGTAGATGAATATTTTTATTGTTTTTTTTTTCAGGAATGAGATGGATTTTATTTTACTGAATGGTCACCAAGACAGAAGTTTCACTAGTATTTTCATGCCTATAACTTTATTTTGAAAGTAAACAAAATATCCATTTTTAAATTCCCAATTTGCTACCACATTCCGGAAGTTGCATCCACATATTCATACTGTAGCAATCTTGTTTTATCAATTCATAAAAAAAAATATATTTTTTTAAATTACTTAGACAAATACATTTTAAATCAATTCTAAAATGAGATAGTGAAATAAAAATTAATGTAAATTTATTGTTAAAAATACATGAATGTATAATATAAAAACTCACTGCGCATAATAGTAGACGGAGACTTATATTTATTTTATTAGTAACACGGCTGTCGTATTTTGTCCTAAATTTAAAAAGAAAGAAAAAAATAATGGATTTTAAGTAAACGGACGGTTATGCAGTGTTTAATTGATGATACGAACTATGGTCAAAAATGGTTCAAAATGATATAGGTCATGTACTGATTTTTATAAGTCCTAATTATCTCTGCATGATATATGATATAGGTTCATTAGTCTTACAAAAGTATCGTCTATCCCGGTACAGACCAAGGAGAGACTTGCTTTCTCTTGTACGACAATAACAAAGTTTCCAGTACGTCTACAATTAAAGATACGGCGAAGCCTGTCTATTTTCAAGTCGCTATGTTAAAGACTATTTTATGTGTTTGTTTACGTCTTCACAAAGAAATCTTCTCTTTTTTTTTCGAGAAAAAACAAAGCTGCCATTACTTTAGTAACCGTGTTTAATGACGCAAGAAAACTATCACTATGTTTCACGTCGTGTCTGAAACACAGCAGGTTGTAACAAAACTTGAACGACGAAACCGGAGTCATTCGTGATACCGCAAAACTATGTAAAGAAATCATTGCGTAAGCAATTTTATGATCTTAAATGACCTATATATATTATATCGTTCTAAAACAGAAAACAAGCATGTTTTACACAGCTATTTGTCTTTTTATTCAATTTAAATTTGATCTAGCAGTATAAGAGGTGTGCGGAATTTAATTTTCTAAATTTTTATTAAAAATGAACAGAGATATATAGTATATTTTATGTAATTTAGAGTAAGAAGAAATGTCCTTTAAAGTGACTTTGATAAAACATGACAGATCCAATGAATGGAAACTTTACTTTAATAGCCGTCGGAACAATGTTTCAATAGCTGGTCTTAGTAAGAATGGACAAAATAAGCGTTAGAAGTAGATCACTGTCAATAGAATAGTCAACAAATAATAGATGTAACCGAAAACTGATTATTGTCAATTATAAATGATATAAACTGCTAAAAAGAATCGCTTCAGCTATTATAATTGCATCAAATATAACTTCCGATAAGTAGAGGACATTACAGAACGGTAGAGTGTCGGCTTCAGGTACGGGAGGTCCGGGTTCGATCCCGGGCTGCGACATACCAAAGTCGTTAAAATGGTAGTGGTATAGCTCCTTTGCTAACGCTCAGGCAAATATAAGGGAAGTTCCACGACTGGTTGGCCCGGTGTCAGGATAATGTGACTGGGTGTGGTATCTTGGTAGCTTGGAAAAGCTCATTGTTTAATACACAATAATACGCAAATTTGTAGCTACGGTTATACCTGTTCTCTCTACAAACACAATTGTTTCTATTGAAGTTGCTGTTTGGTCCCAAAGATTTCTACAGTTAAATGTTCAAACAGGTCCACATTGATCTACCAGTAATAAACATTTTTTCTGTCTATAATGCATATAATGAACTACACAATTCTATGTGTGTCATGTAGGCGTAAACTATCTTACGATTTACATCAGAATGCTTCTGCCTTCGATTAATATTAACGTGGAACTATTTAATACCAAGCCATCCTTAGATGATTTAGCATTAGATCTTATTAGATGCAAAATATTAAGAAGTACAATTGTTCTGCTGATATTCTAGCCTTCTTCCTTATATCTTGAGCTATGGCGAGATTATTGTCTTCTAATGTATTCCATTAAGGTCGTATAACGATCTAAGCCTTAGGAATGAACCAAACTGGTTTAGTTGTAATTGATTTTTTTCTCGATTATGCATAGGAAATACCTTGCTGCACTATGTCATTTAGTATGCTAATTGACAGAATTGCCTTATGCATGTTTCGCATTTCCCATAATAATTCATTTAAAAATAAATTTATTATGGAGATGGAACTGCTGAAATCCGATCAGGTCCGTTGAGGTTAAATAATTGAAATTGACTAGGAAACATTACACACTCTGTCAAACACATTTCCTTAAACTCATCGGTGATATTAATACTATACTATGTTACATTAGAGTTTGACCGGAGCTGGTAGCGTAATCGGTATAGCATCGGCTCAAGGTCGGGAGACCGCGGGTTCGATCCCGGGCCGCGACATACCAAAGTCGATGAAAGTGGTTTAGTTCTATCGCTAACGCTCATGCAAATATATGGGTTGCTGGGACGTTAAACCCAATAAAGAAACAAACAGAAATTAGAGTTTATATTATTATACATAAAGATATTTCATAATTTGTAATTATTCATGAACATGATATTGTTGTCAATTTGTTTTTAGATAGTTAACATTACGACAAAATGTTTTTCAAAAAAAATATCAACAAACTGTTTCATAAAAGTAAGATTTTTCAGTGTGAACATTCGATGTTCATAAAATCTAAATACCTGCAACAATCCTTGCAAAGAGTCTTCTAGTTTAATTGTTTAATTATGATTCGGGATAATACACTTATATTTTAGGAAAATGTTCTCTTAAGTTGAGTCTCTTTTATAATATGTGTGTTAAGTCAGGAGGTGAAGGAAGGTGCCTGATGACACCCTATAAATAACTGCTATTTAAAAAAAATTACTAAAATGTCAAAATATATGGTCACAATGAAATTTAAATTTTCTGACAATAAAACTTTGACGATGTGCACAAACAGTGTCGGTGTCTTACATTATATACTTTTGCGATATACCTCAGTTCGTCCCAATAAACTGTACAGTTTCCCCTAATGAATATTGTTCAGTACTTTATATCGTTATCACGCCAGTGTGTCTAGGTAGATCAAAGGCGATATTAAACACTATTTGGGGCGCCCCTGACCCAACGGTAAGAGACGCCTACTTTCTCATCGCCCCCTTAGAATCTCATCGCGTGAGTTCGAGTTCCGTTCGGGCGAGAACTTTCATATGGTGGGGTCTTTCATCTGACATGTGGAGCGCCGGTGATGCTACCGATGTGACATGTTTTAGGGTCTTACCCAATCGATAAATAGCTCTTGATCGACAATGTGATCGTAATTGTGTTGGTGCGAAGTAAAATAAAAACAGCAAAATAATACTAAATCAAACAATTATGTTGAAGTTTATCATTCTCACAAAAAAGAAAATAAATTTTAAAGCAATAGAGGTTTTGTAGTTTAATTTTCCATACAATCATTAATTTATAAGAATTCTGTTTAGGTATTTCAAAGATTTAATAACATTTTATGCTTAAATATCGGTAAATTATTTCAGCCCTCAATGCTTTATGCAAGAAAGAAGAAATTAATAATGTGGGATTAAATATTTATAACTCCACTGACTATAAAGCTTCGGAACGACAACTAATCAGAAAACGAAATAAGATTTCCAGTATTCAGACATAATCTCATTGCTGTCATTATAAGACGTTTGACTCTCGGGACAGATTATAGTCTGTTGTGTATCATTCATGTTTTATAATAATATAGACTCACGGCTGAGACATGTTGTCGTTGCATTTGAAACAATCTCGTAAGTGGCTCATGTGCGATGTTAATTACGAATATAGCAGTATACTAGATTTACATAATCGCTAGAAACGTTTGCAATGTTCATGTGAATCAATTTCAAAGACAAATATGCATGTGGAGATTTATCTGCATCATTTTTTTTTTCAGAATAATGGATTAAATGGTAATTGATTAAAACCCACTGCTTTAATACATGATTTTACTTTGAATAGCTGAAAAGATTTACCAGATCTTCACATAACATTAACTCAAGCTGCAATTTATAATATTTTACATTCAGTTTTGCGTTTTAATATTCATTATTACAACAATGTTACTTGTTCAGTATGGCGTGTGTAAAATCTCCCCGTGCATATAATCTCTGTAGTCATGTAATTAATCATATCAGGATATGTTGTCCTTTGACATACCTTAGATCGTGGTTTATTTTACATTAACTTTTGTATGCCCTTGACAAGTGGTTGTTCGTATATTCATTTTCTTAATGAAACACTGCTGAGTAAATTGTACAAAACATGCATATTATACATCCATAAAATAAAGTACCCTCAAGGTTCCACATGATAAACACTTATATTTTATTCATTGTAGGCTTAATATTAATCAGTAATATTCAACGTTATAATTATGAGATGAGTTACGTAGAGGGAGGGATTAGGGGAAAATTCAATACACCCATCGGATGATGGGGAAAACAGTTGCGGTCAAAAAAACAGGATTATCCATGCGAAAGAGACGATTACAGCTATTAATGAGACCTAAAAATGTGTTTCCTGTTTTATACGTCATCTAGGATTTAGTAATGAAGGACGATTAGTTACTTAGTACCACTCCTACTCGTTGCCATAAGATAAAAGAATTAATTGTTCCTTTCTTTAGCTATTGCAATAAATGAAACATACCAAGTACATCTTTCTATCTAACAGCCCCATAAAAACGATAACACATTTTCCAACGACAGATATACTTGAAACCCAGTTGTCGAATATTATGCCGGTTATGTATAAGTAGTATGAATTGAGTAATGTATAAACATATATGGTGCTGTACAATTCTTTCCAAACAACCCTATCAGATGAATATGACCACAGCAGAAATCAGATGAGCATTTCGAGTAATTATTACAACTGCGACTGTTCTTAAAAAAGTTGCATCACACTATCTACTGTCATGGCTTTATAAATAATTAATTTTGTCAAGGATATGTATCGTGCACAAAACCATTCGTTTAAAAAGGTACGATTTCGTAATATGCCATCGTCACTTTGCAAATAGAATGCATTTAAGAAATTTAAGTGAAATTTTTTATGCTGAAATGTTATTTCAATCAAATGAAACAAAGTACTTATTTTAGCTGTATATGTATTTTTAAATAACGATAAATACATTATTTTGAAACAATTAAATCTATGAAAACGGTAACACTTTTGTGACTGCCGTTTTCAGAAGAACGCAGAAAGTAAATTTCTTTGTCTCTTTATTGTTACATGCATGAAGCGTTTCATACATTTTAAATACTTTAATTTGTTTTAAAGCTGGTTACAACAATCTTATTAGTAAAATTTTTAGCTGCCGATTATTTTATACAAATATAATTCAATCACAAATGGGGCTGGGGCACTTATAAATTGGATAGTAATAATATACAAGACACAAAGGGACCTTCTAACGTTTCACTTGCATGTGCGAAACTTCAGCAAATAATTGAATTGCCTGCAGTATAATGATGCGTCTGCAGTAAGATGTATTTAGCCCCGGCAAAATTATCGTCTGGTGTGTAACATTAATATCATACATTAATTGCGACCAGGACGGAAATTGTATCGCTGTAATTGGTACATGACAGAGAACGTGTCTCAGTTCAAGGAATCAAAAGTATCAAATAAGTAAGCCAAAAGGGCAGCGTCCAGATTCGGAGTCAAAGTTAGGCTATTTATAGACGTGCTGATGGTATTGTGGTCAAATGCTGAAGTCAGTTAGTTGTAATGATGTTCATTTACGTCCTGCAACCACGTTTCCGTCAAAAGAGCATTGCACGATGCCTGACTAGACCTGCTTGTTACGATCAAATAAAGGATTGTATTTTGAACACGGCCGTATCTGTTAGTATTACAAAATAACTTTTTAAAGAGGTAAGAAAGTTAACTTTCTACTGCTTAGATTTGTTTATTAACAAAAAACATTCTTAGACAGTGGAAAGCAATGAAAATGTCTTTTACACGTGGTCAACACCATTTGATGTACTGGCACAGTTTAGTCTACAGCCGTAACGTTCTGCGAGTATAAACCATTTGTATCACAAAGAAGTCAGTAAATATACAACTACTGTTGAAGAGCATACAAAATACAATGGATTTAGGTTTAGAAGATTAGCATTTTGTGTGATTTATTGCACTTATTTGAATCATGAATTGTCAGCATTTAAAATATTCTAGTTGGAAAGCGTTATTACTGTCTCGGACCTTGATATCAAAGAAACTCAATAAGAAAAAAATATCGTAAAAGTGTGAAACGGCTGTTTATAACATGGATCCGACAATTTGGGTATAACCTAGGGTGGTTTTTATTGGCATTGTCGTATATAAAATACTCAGTAGCATCAACAAGCTATTGCGTTAAAACAACAGTATGGTAGAAGTGGTTTTATTATAATATTGTTTACCATACGAGAAGTAAAATAACTAGTCAATGATTTGTCATACACTGTGGGTGGTGTTTATAACACAAAAATCACAAACAACGTAAAACAGGGCGAGGCAACACCAATTCAATGAAAGTAGGTAATTAGACTCCTGGTAAGAAGCTGAGGTACGCAAAAATGTTTTGAAAAAAATATTGTTTAACCTAAAAAACAAATATACCAATACAAATGTTCCAATCTAGACAAACCTTAGACTAGTTTGGCTGTTATCACTATTTTCGTATTGTGGATAAAATAAGATGATTAAACATTTAATGGAAAGTCACACTCAAAACAACTTGTTTGTAAACTTAACATGATAAATATATTAAACGAAGTTAAATTCTGTCTTTCTTTTTTATCTTTCAGCTGCATGCTCCATCGGGTTTCCTTTGCTCTAAATGCTTTAAGCGATTGAAATAATCACAAGAAACGTTTAAAAAGACTATTAAATAGATAATTAATAGATTTAAGATAAATTATACCGGACCTGTTAGCGCAATCGGTAGAGCGTCGGCTCAAGGTACGGGAGACCGCGAGTTCGATTCCGGGCCGCGAAATCCAAAGTCGTTAAAATGGTAGTGGTAACGCTCTCTTGCTAACGCTCATGCAAATATAAGGGTAGTTCAACGACTGGTTGGCCCGGTGTCAAGCTAATGTGACTGGGTGTAGTATCATGTCAGGTGTTCATGGCATACACAGTAAATTGCTGTACAATTATACAAACTTGCGACCACATGGACATGGACATGATATTGCTGTATAACCATACAAACGTGCGGTCAGACGGACACGATATTGTTGTACATGTACATTTATACAAACTTGCGACCAGATGGACATGATATTGTTGTACAATTATACAAACTTGCGACCACATGGACATGGACATGATATTGTTGTACAATTATACAAACGTGCGACCAGATGGACATGATATTGTTGTACAATTATACAAACGTGCGACCAGATGGACATGATATTGTTGTACAATTATACAAACATGCGACCAGATGGACATGATATTGTTGTACAATTATACAAACGTGCGACCAGATGGACATGATATTGTTGTACAATTATACAAACTTGCGACCAGATGGACATGATATTGTTGTACAATTATACAAACGTGCGACCAGATGGACCTTGAAATTGCTGTCTAATTATACAAACTTGCAAGCAGATGGACATGATATTGCTGTTTAATTATACAATCTTGCGACCAGATGACATGATACTGCTGTATAATTGTACAAACTTGCGACCAGATGGACTTGATATCGTGGAAATGATAATTATCATTCCATGACTTGGAACCGTATCATTCATTATGTTCGGCGCATATGTTAACATCAATGTGCATTCGCGCTTTAATGTCATTTTCAAAGGTCTATCAACAACAAACATTTCTCGATCGGCTTTGAAACTGTAAAGACCTTTATATAGTATGACGGTTTGCATGAAATGGTCATTTAATTTTTTAGTTTGAGTTTCAAGTCTTTGCTTTAAGCCTTTATCACAACATGAACTTGAGTATTAACTGGAAATCAGTTATATTCTGAATTCAAATGTAGATCTAAAATTGAACAGAAACGGTAAAAGAAGCCCGATTCTACGTACGAAGATACACACCACTAGATCAACACTTTCAAATCAGTTAAAGTTACAATCACTTATTGTCCAACGTAATATTAAATGATTTAATGGGAATACAAATGCAAACAAATGCTTTTGTATAATTACTAGAATTTTGTAACATGCTGTAAGGGCCTAAACCTTTGCAAACGACACGAATCCGGATATCGGATATGAAAGATATGAAATAGATGAGAGCAAACATTCGCCATTTAACCGTTTTATAATGAAGGCCTGTGTCAACAAATACGACATATAATACTG
This sequence comes from Sinonovacula constricta, assembly GCA_007844125.1. Lineage (NCBI taxonomy): Eukaryota > Metazoa > Mollusca > Bivalvia > Cardiida > Solecurtidae > Sinonovacula > Sinonovacula constricta. The sequence goes on along the minus strand of CM017565.1, from coordinate 39,740,333 downwards.
AGTTAAACAGGTACTTGAACTTTTGAACTTGCTTGTCACTAGCAGTCACACAGTGCCATTCCAACTACTTGGCTGGTCATTTGCTTAGCAATCTAAGAATAATTACCATAATTTCAAAGATTGCTCTGATAAGCGATATGTCATAATGTCATAATCTCCATATGTTGTAAATAGGGACATTGATTATTTACGAGCGGAAGCGGTCGTTGACTGCGCTAGCCATGCACACCTGTCCAAGATAGTGACGAAACTCAGCAAGGCGGGAGAACAAGGGTGAAAAATAACGATGCTATTTATTTTAATGCATTCTGTGTTGCCTGTAATCGTTTTTGCCCATAAATTGAAATGTTGTTTTCTTCACTGTTAATTATTAAAGTGGTAGCACTTCTATCACTCCATACACCGTTAATTCATCAAGTGATTTGTCAAAAGCCGGTCTCTTGTGGGAAGAATGGAACGGGCTAATATTACATTTGACAAACGCATCATTGGGCTGGTCATTCAAGCTAAATCCTAACAACACCAGGCACCATTACACTTTCGTAATAATGCAATTTCTAAACTGAAACCATAATGTAAAAATCATAACATGAAAATGTATTATATCCTTTACATGTGGTAGAAATTGTGAAATGAATTATTAATAGTAAGGCCTACTTTTAAGGTGTTTTATAAGGATATAACAGTAGGAAGTAATGAATGACCTAGCATTTTATTTGTCGCATTGCTGTTTTGCGCCATTTAGGTTTGCTGTTGGATATAGAACGACATACGCGATTCCTGCCAGCTTATATGTTCAACGCATTGACGAAGGTAATCAAGAGGTACGCTTGATTTGGCAATCGGTGTGCACCGGCGAAAGCCAATTGTGTAAATATAGTCGTCCCATCGTATTGTAAACTGGGGTATTCTATTAAACATAACGGGCTCTTTATAAGAACTTGCTTTTGTAGCCAATTTCTAAACGAAAAGATGTTGCACTTTCTTAAATTAAAGTTATAATTTTTGTGTTATTTTTAACATTTGTGCAATTTAGAAATTGTTTTGGAATTCGATTTTAGAAGCACAATAATTATATCACGAAGGGCATTCATGATTGCACTTTCTAAAAATTTTAACATTTGTGCAATTAAGAAATGGCGATGTGTTCAGAAGCGCAGAAATTATAACACAAAGCCGTTCATTAGAAATCGAAAAATCACAAAAATTAAACTTAAATCTATTTTAGCACGTTAACGTGCCTGTAAATATGCTAATAAGAATAGTGATGCGTCAGTTTGCTTTTACGATGTATTTGATGTACTTCTGTTGTATTCATGACATCATCAAACAATAAATGTTGTTTTGTGTTGTTGTCTTTTATGATTTGCTATTACAAAGCCCGAGTACTATGTACAATGGAAATTACTAAGTAATATTGAATCATGAACTAAAATTGGCTGAAATGTATATCAACTCAAAGACTAGGTCACGTTTGATAATTTGAAGGGTTTATATACTGCTACCACAAGCCATGAAGTCATTATAAGAACTGCCTGTTTAATACATTTTGATGACATTTCGTACTGACAACGTCTTATTTCACCTGACACGGTCAAAATTTGTCAAATATGAATGGACATTACCGGAGACGTTTTACAGGAATGTCCGATGCGACAAGAACTGACATTATCAGCAGGACCTTGTGGCAGAGGCAACTTTTGCAATACACGAATCTAAGGAAATTGTCAGAATGTTTTATCAATAATGGCTATTATCTAATGCGGCAAATCGTAGATATATATTTGATAATCGATAAAATGTGTGCTTATGTTTTAAATGTTGTTTTTTTGCAATTACGTCCTTTCAATGACATCATACCGACCGTTCCATTAAAAATTAAGGACCTTTCCAAACCCAATTATATCCAACGCTACAAATTGACAAGTTTATATCACCAGAGGTCGCTGTGAATTATAGTTATTTTTGTTTCTGTTTATATCAAACTATGAGAACCCCAACTTGGACATATCATACTGCCACTTATGTAAAGGCTGTCTACGCTAGTAGAACCAATTACTAACAGACCTATCTAAACAATAATGTAATATGTGGTTGGTTACAATGCATTTCTTGTTTTGATGAGTATTTTTTATAGTGCCATTGAGAATTTCCATCAGCGGAAGTTGTTTATAATCATTTTAAGGCTACAAGAAGTTTGCATCCGCATTTACAAGTTGGTTCTACAGCACTAGCTTTGATAATATATGTGAATAACTCGTCTCTATCTAAACTAAACAAGCGCGTAAAAGAATGGTTGTCAACAGTTTGCCTATTACACATTTACCTTTCTATTTAGCACCCTTAACAGATACATGATCCGGGTCTTATTATCGTCGCCTCATTAGCACTACCCTGACATTAACAGGCAGAATAATCTACACTAGTGTATTTAAAAAGAATCTGCGCTGTCCTTCGTTAGTGTGGTATCTGGTTAGCAGGTAGGGATTGTCACGGTTTCAAGCATTAGTAGCTGTCCATCCTCACTTTTGTCCTACCTAACCTATGATGATGCAAGGTCAGTCCGATTGAATATCGGAGCGATTCGCAATTATAGAATTCCAGGTAGCGCCATTCATATCGTATCGATCCTATTAAACGTACCTGGGGTTCGTAAGAATTTTGAAAAAGGTAAGGTTATTTAAGTCATAATCAATCCAATCCAGAACAAAATAAGATACAGTAAAGGCGTGATTAATGCATTAAACTTCACATACTGTTAGTGTCCAAATCAGTGAGGAGCTTTAGAATTAAGACGCAAACTGAACGGGCCAGTGATGGAAAAAATGTATAATCTTTTGGTGGCTAAGTTCTGCGAATCCGATTCATGAAAAGATATTGTTCAACTGTGTTGAGTAATGTTTAACTACGCAAAAGTTTTCGAACTAATATTTTTGATTATAAACTTATGAAATATTCAGAACATTTGAGCCGATTATAATTATGTACTTGGTCGGGTTTCTAATTATGATAACATTTTAAGGTGTATCAGAAGGCATCCAGCAATCTTCCATCATTTTCAGAATTATATCCAGTAGGTTTATTGTCGCATGTTACAAAGTTGACAATGAACTTTGTATTTACTAATTTTAATTTCAAGTACAATCATTCGTGTGTGTGTGTTTTTGTTGTTTGATTTGTTTTTCATACAAAACTGTACTTGCCAGCATCCATTAAAACCCCAAATGACAATGTTATATTTAGCAATATTTGCATGTACACCAATTTATGGGTAATTGACCAATGCGTGGATTAGATGCCGTAAAAGGGAGAAAGTTGAGATGGCAGCTTCATAAAATATATGGTAATAACAGTCATCCCTACAACACAAATATACAAGATGCACTTCGAAGTCGCCAGGAAATAATGTAAAAAAAGAATGTTGTAAACAGAGCATTCAACAAAAGAAAATGTTTTCACGATGCAGTTGCATATATGAGCCTTGACAATCTTAACCCCGGACAAACATTTACATTATTACTCATTTAATATATATATAAGTCATGTTTAATAAACAAACCATCATCCAAAATCAACCATCCATAAAATATTCTTTATACAGAATAATTTAGCCTTTAATACTTACAAAATTTTCTCGAACTGTTGGCCTATGCCTGTCTTTGATGGTCATTTTCGGTCATTACAATGTAACGGTAGAACAATTGTTATGCAGCACCTCCAATTAAAGAGTATCAAACTTGGGGTTAAAATGCTTTAAAACTGGGAGTTGGATTCGACTCCCGGTATGGGCACGAATGGTCAATTCTTTCTTTCTAATTTTTCAATTTTACAATAATTGCTGCATCACTCTACCTGATTAAGAAGGAAACATGTATATTTTTTATTTATTTATTTATTTATTTTTTATTTTTTTTTGTA